>CAUYRH010153732.1:0-46494 GCA_963574655.1 Perodicticus potto | reverse complement strand
TTGGAGGTTGCTGTGAGCTATGATGTCACAGCACTCTATCGAGGGTGACAGCTTGAGGCTCTGTCTCAAAAGAAAAAAAAAATGAAAATAGAGTAAGAATCCTTTCCACCTTATTCTACAGGGCCTGCATAAAACTGACACCAAAACGTAAAAAGGATTTTATGAGAAAAAAGTTATTGACTCATATTACCTCACAAATACAAGTGTAAACATCTTAGACAAAGTATTTGTGAATAACCTCACCAATACATAAAAGGGGTAATAGTGTAAAGAAGGTTTTCCTGAGAATGCAGGGTTTGTTCAATGTTGAAAAAAACCAATCACTGTAATTCACTACTTTAACTGAATAAAGGAGAAAATAATCATCTTATTGATACAAAAAGAATTTGCAAAAAACATTCGCTGGTCGTGGTGGCTCATGCCTGTAATCTTAGCGCGTTGGGAGGCCAAGACAGGAGGACTGATTGAGGCCAGGAGTGTGAGGCTGCAGCAAGCTATGATGCTACCACTGCATGCTAGCTGGGTGACAGAGTGAGAACTTGCCTCAAGGAAAAAATTGGTGGGGTATGGTGGCTCCTACCTGTAGCCCCAGCTACTTTGGAGACTGAGGCAGGAGGATCACTTAAGCCCCGGAGTGTGAGGCCGCAGTGAGCTGTGATCAGGCCACTGTACTCCAGCCTGAGTGACAGAGCGAGATACTATCTTTAAAAGAGAACCCAGAAAGGGCCAGGTGTGGAGGCTCAAGCCTGTAATGCTAGCACTCTGAGAGCCTGAGTTAGGCAGATTGCTTGAGCTCAGGAGTTCGAGACCAGCCTGAGGAAGAACAAGATCCCATCTTTACTAGAAAAAAAAAAATAGAAAAACTGAGGCAGGAGGATGGCTTGAGCCCAAGAGTTTGACATTGGTGTGACTTATGATGACACCATGGCACTCTAACCAGGGTGACAAAGTGAGACTCTGTCTGAAAAAACAAACAAAAAAAAGGCATCTTGAAAAAAATGAATGCCCCGTCTTGACAAGGACTTTCCCGTAACTAGAACAGGACTTACTCTGATAGGAACATCTGTAAAAGCTGGCTACTGCCATCATTCTTAACAGTGAAACGCTGGATTCAGGGCTTTTCCTCAATGTCAGGACCTAAGTGAAGACGTTTATTATCACCTGTGTGATTCAATATTGTACTGGAGGTTCTCGCCAGTGCAATAAGGGAAGAAAAAAATTAAAAGCAAAATATTAGAAAATATTGGGGAAAATATCAGAAAGTGTTATTTCCACACAACAGAAACCTACTTAGCAGTGAAAAGGATTAAATAGATAAAACTAGTGATAGCTAAAACCACATGGATGAATTTCAGATGCACTGTCCTGAAAGAAGATGGTCAAACCCAACGGCTGTAACTGCTGACTCCGTGTTCATGACACCCTGGAAAAGGCAAACGGACAGAAACAGCCTCACGCTGCAGGGCTCAGAGCAGCTGACGGCAGGGGCACTACTGCCTGGACTATCTGGCCGTGGTCACAGGGTTTTACCTTTGTTTAAACTCACACCAACAAAGGGGACTGTTTCTGTATCCAAGTTACCCTGTAAGGGAACACAGCAAGACGCCGCTGAACCCCACTGGATCTTGGTGGGGATGTGGAGTGAGGCCCCCACCCTGCTGGCGGGACACGGTGACAGCCACTCTGGAAAGCAGACGTATCTGCTAACACTAAACTGCACACACTCCTTGCCTCAGTACTGCACTGCGGGACCACAGCCCGTGGGAACACTCACACTCACCACAAGATGCAAACAGGGCTTCTTTCACAGCACGCTTTAGGGCAGACCCCATGCTAGACAGCACTGTTGTCCCAAGGACAGCACATTTCAACTTCATAGTGGGGAAAGGGGCTGCTCTTATGCACAAAGGGACCAGCCTCCCCAGATGCTTTCCCCAGAAACAGATGTCCCGCCTGGTGGCACTCCCTCCTACACATGCCGACTGAGGATCCAACCTGAGAAGCCAGGAAGGCGGCCGTCCTGGGGTTGAGGTCCTGTCTCCCAGGAGGCACTCCAGCTTCACATACCAATGCCCACTCACAGCCACACATCTACATTCCTGTGTTTTTCTGCTGGGTTAGAACTATATTTGGGGAATTTTTTTTTTGTTTTTGTGACTCATTATGTTGCCCTCGGTAGACTGCCATGACGTCACAGCTCACAGAAACAAACTCTTGGGCTCAAGCAATTCTCTTACCTCAGCCTCCCAAATAGCTGGGACCACCAGCACCTGCCACAATGCCCGGCCATTTTTTTTTTTTTTTTTTTTTGGATACAGTTGTCATTGTTTAGCAGGCTTGAGCTGGGCTCAAACCCGCCACCTTTGGTGCATGTGGCTGGCGCCCTACTCACTGAGCTATAGGTGCTGAGCCAGGGAATGTTTTTATTTTTATTTATTTATATATATATTTTTTGAGATGGAATCTCCTTCTGTCATCCTAGGTAGAGTGCAGTGGTGTCACAGCTCACAGCAAACTCAAACTCTTGGGCTCAGGGTAGTGCCTGTGGCTCAAAGGAGTGGGCCACCAGCCCCATATGCCAGAGGTAGTAGGTTCAAACCCAGCCCCAGCCAAAAACTGCACAAAAACAAACCAAAACAAAACTCTTGGGCTCAAGTGATCCTCTTGCCTCAGCCTCCCGAGTAGCTGAGACTATAGGCATTGGTCATGACACCTGGCTTGGGGAATGCTTTTAAAAGTCAGCACACAGTGTCATGTTTAGAAAGTCCTGTGGCTAGGCCTGTGCTGAGCCTCCCCGGGCCCTGTTGGGCCTCCGCTGCTGTGGAACAAGGGTTAATATTGGGCATATTTGGCAGGCAAGGTCCAGGCCGGTCTAAAAGGTCCTCACATCAGGACAACTGGCTGTGAGAAGGGAGCCCTCTGCTTGGCTTTGTGCTGGGGACCCCCTGAAGACACTCCCCTAATAGCAAGAACCTATGTCAGTGGGGCAGTGGAAAGGGACAGAGACACAGAGAAGGGGCTGGAAGTGAGATGCAGGATGGTGGAAGGAGTGCCATCCAGGGCAGCCCAGCCATCCTCGGCAGCAGTCCAGCAAAATGGAGAGAACAGGTCCTCATGGCCGTGCTCACCTGCACCAGCCAGCCGAGGCCCCTTCCCTCCAACACCCTCTCCTCAGGCAGCATGGACAGCCATCAGCTTGCTGCAGAAACAGGGCAGAGGGACAGGACAGACACTGTGACCAGCTGACCTCCTCCATCCCAACTGCAGCAGGGAGCCAGAGACACAAACCCATCTTGGATGCTCAAGGGGGACCCAATCCCATCTCATTCAGATAAGACCCTCTAGGGGCTGTGAAGTTGGCTCTCCCAGGGGTCTGCAGTGACAGGAACACCCAGGTCACTTCAGTAAAGAGGGCCCCTGGCCAGAAGGAGGCTCAGGCCAGCGTCCAGGAGGGCAGCAACCACCCCACAGGTGACTGGAGGTGCAGAGCTAAAACCAGAGCTGCCCATCTGCCCAGGGCCTTGGCAGCTGATTGGGATCCCCCAGTCCTTACCTGTTCCTGTGTCCCAGGGCAGCACACAGCAGAGAGGCAGAAACAGGAGGGCGGGACGGTCCCAGGAGCTCATGGAAGTGGCCCTTCAGCTGCCTGCCTGTCCCTCTCCCTGACCACAAAGCTGGAGCTCCTCCATTCACACCCTCATAGGCCAGGAAGGCCGTCCCCCTGCTGCCCAACCTACACATACATGATAGGGCCAGAGATCATAGCTGGTGCCATGCTGGGGGTTCCCCCCCACCCCCCGCGCTGTCCTGCCATTTACGTTCACAGTGGGTGCACACAAAGGGGGACTGGTGAGAGGACAGCAGGCCTCTCCTGCTGTAGACGGCTGGGATCTTGAGTTTTGCAGACGTGGGGTCCCTGCTGGCCTCAGCCTGAACCAGAGACAGAAGGGAGCTCCCAGACCTGGTGGAGGTGAGCAGAAGTGCTGGGGAGTGGGAAGTGAGAGGGTCTGGGGGATGCCAGCTGGGGGTGTGGGTATGAACAGTGAGTAGGGAGGCCCAGAGGCCAAAGCTAGGCCAATGGGCCACAGAGCACTTAGTGGTCCAGGTCCCTCTGGCAGCTGTAAGGAGGGACCTAAAGAGGCTGGAGCAGAGCTCAGAGTCGGGATAGAGGCCAAGGTGACCCAGTGACTGGTATCAAGATGACACTGAGGTAGGAGGGGGTGGGGATGTCAGCTGCTGACCAGAGCCCTCCTCCTCCCCCCAGGTCTTGGGCAGCAGGTGGGCAGAGCATTCGCCATTGGATCTGCAGTCCCCTGTGGGGGAAGGGGAACCTTACTGTGGGCCCAGCCCTGTGTAAGCTCTCACCCCCACATAGTGGGGTCCTAAATGACCCAGACTCTCTTGCCCCCCAACTCAGCGGAAATCCTGCTGCACACAGGCTCCCAGGGATATATCCTACCAGAGGATCAGCCCAAGGCCTCACATACTGAGGAGAGAGGGGTGATATACCCCCATCCAGTGTCCACTCCCACCCAGTGCCGGGACTCCAGCCTGGTGCAGACTGTGGGACCCACTTCAGAGCAGGGGGACAGCCTTGAACACAAACCCATCTGCTCAGGGTCCCTCTCATTGCACCCCCATGCCCTGGGTGTTGTCTGAGATCCCTGAAGCTTAGTGAAACCTTGGGCAGCTCGTCTCCTGCCACCCATCCAGCCACACCCCACTCCAGGCACCCAGGTCCTGCTTCCTGGAAGGTCAAATCACTCTCAGATCACAAGGCCTGAGCACATCCCATGGTGGCCCAGTAATGCAGGCAAATCATTGACCTCCTCTTGTCTGAAAGCCAGCCTCCCTTACCCCCAGCTGTTCCGTCCACTCTGGTCCTACTGTGGCCACAGGAAGGCTAGAACTTATGAAAGTCCCCTCTCCCAGACATCATGCCCCACCCCACCCTGACCACACCCCCAGAGACAGAGAGCCACCTGCAAGTGTGATGTCTGTGTGGCAGCTGCCCTTGGGGCCCCCTGACATTGCAGGGGTATGGCTCCCAACCGCCCTTGCCAGGAGATGCCTGGAGGGGAGGTGACACATGACCCTGGCTGCCCTTGGCCAACAACTGACCCATTCAAGGTGGACAGACTAGCCTCAGCTATAGCCATTGGTGCTGTCCACACTGCTAAGCCCCAGGCAGGCAGGCTGAGGCACCTACTTCTCTGATCCCTAAGGGCCTCACTTCCTTTTTAGGGCCCTCACCCTGAGCCCCAGCCCCACAGGTGCTCTGGGGTCACTGAAGGTGACCGTTGACCCTGGGGGATGGCACAGGAGGCTGCCAGAGGGAGCCTTGGGTGATGAGCACCTGCAGAGACCAAAGTCATGATGATGCTAGGGGCAAAGCCCACAAGCTACAGCTGTGGGTGGAAGCGGCCGGCCTCTCTGGACCCCTGCCCACCAGCTTGCTGTCCCTGGGAGAGAGCCAAGCCATGCCAGGCCCACGCCACACACCCACAGGACAAGGAGACACAGGTCTCAGGCAGAAGTGGCTTTGCAGGCCACCCCCATGCCTCCATAGAAAGAAGTCTGGAGGGCGGGGCCTGAGACCACGGCCCCGGAAAGCCCCATACGCTCAGCCTGGGCAGTGGGACGCTGCAGAGCTGGGCTCTCTGGGGTGAGCCATTCATCCCTGAAGTCCCATGCCACAGCCAGCTAAGGGCACCCAGCCTGGCAAAACCTGGGCACACCTGTGGGCACTCACACCCACACACACAAGCTGGTGTCACGGTGTCATCACAGACACTGAGCTCCTGACCTATCTGCTTCTTTCTCCTGGAAACAAGTCCCTTAGTGCCCCTCAGCTCACTGAGCGGCATCTGGGCTCATGGCCAAGGAGGGGCAGCATGGAGCCTTGGTCATCCACCTGTCCTCTCCTCATGAGACCACCAGTGTGGCAGCTTTGGTGGGGGTCCCAGGCACAATGTTCCACTTCTCCCAGTCCCTGCAATGGGAGGTGATTCATAGGCCTTGGGGAGAAGACTCTCCCCACAGTGTCAGCACCCTGAGGGCCAACCCCCCCATATGTGGGTCAAGTCAGCACCGGACCCCACCAGCAGGCAGCAGGTAATGGAAGCTTGCTGGGCAGGGCCACTGACTGGCTTTCATCAATCCTATGGCTTCACGTCACCCTAAGCCCCTGGCTGCTGACCTCAGACCCAGAGGTCATATTAGCCACTGAGGGACTGCAGGACCTCCCAAGGATGAAGAACCTACAGCCCAGCTAAGCCTGTCCTATTCTGCATGGCTGAATCCCAGAGGACAAGCATAGGAGCCCAGGGCCCAGACCACGCCAGTACTGTGCAAAGGGCAGCCAGGTGGAGGGCACACCACAAGCAGAGTGTACACGTGGGAACTGGTACATGCACTATGGGTTGTAAGCAAGTGGTGACGGGGGGGCGGGGTGCAGAGTTCGTGCCACATGCAGCAACACTACCAAGGGTCTTGGCTACAGGGCCACTGTGTGGTGGGAACCAATCCACAGGGCCATGCTGGTCATGTCCACCCAGCTGCCAGTGTGAGGCAGCTCAGTCACAGTCCAGCAGGCTAATGCCCAGTGGGCTCTGGGTCAGTCAGTGGACGAAGACAATGTGGCGTGAGAGGGACAGAGCCGCAGGTATGGTGGCTACACACCACTCGGGTGGGCTCCCCAGCGACAAGGATGCTCCACGTCCCCACACTCTGGGAGCAAGGCCTCCCACATACCTGCAGGGCCCGCACATCAGGACAAGGAGGCCACAAACACCTTGCCCAGCCACATCTCACTCTTGATCCCTCCAGGGCACCCGGGACCCAAGTTCACATGCTAAGAAGGGCCCAGTGTCAGCGTGGCCACTTGAGCAGACTGTCCCATAAGACGGGACAGGACAGGGTCGATGCAAGAGGCCACTGAGGCCCAGAAGGCGAGTTTCCCACAGTGCCACCTGGTGCTGCTTTCGGTATTCCCATTTTTAAAACTCCAGGCATTGTCTTCAAAAAGAAAGACAACTACAGAAAAACCTTTAACGGTGAAAAACATTTCAAAGGAACGACTCTTGTCGCTGACAACATTGCACGTGAAGTGGTCCCAGCCCCAGAGGATGTTTCTCAGTGACCAGCTGAGGGATGGCCCCGGGGCCCTGCATCCACACCCCTGGCCCCCGGGCAGCACCCAACAGACAGACCCAGGCTACTCAGAAACACCCAGGGGGCATGAAGTGGGCAGGCATCCCCACATGGCCTTGGAGAGTGAGCCGCCCCTCATGCGGGGCAGCTGGCACCAATCCCCGTCTCCCAGGGCCTTGCCCCTAACACCATGCGTAAGCCGCAGTGGCTGTTTCTTGGGTCACACAGGAGGAGGAAGGGAGGGCAGAGCACAAACACAGCCACCGAGGGCCCGGCCTGGTGTGCTGGGGCCCTACCAGTCCTGGTTGTCCCAGCCCTCGTCGGCAGGCGCTGCCTTCTTGGTGGCCTTGGCCCTGCCCTCCCCACCAGCACCCTCCCAACCCTCCCAGCCATCGCTGTTGCTGTTCCTGTGGTTGGAGGCTGAGCCCCACACTTCCCAGCTGTCCGAGCTCCTCCTCTCCGTGGAGGTATCTGCACAGGTCCAGCTGTCACTGCTTGGGGACTTGCGGGCCTTGGGGGGCTCAGCGCTTCCAAAGTTCTCCCAGAAACTCTGGTCTATGGTGCTGCTCTGCGAGTTGTCCCCACCGCTGCTCTGGTAACCGTGGCCCTCTGTGGGTCTTTAAAAAAGGGGGGAGACTGAGCAGCTGCTACAAAATCAGAAGTTCACACCACAGACCCTCACCCCTGCCCACAGCCTGGGCCACTCTTGGGCTGCAGTCTGGGCCCAGTGAACTGAAACCCATTCCCGAGCCTGGCCCACCACTCAGAACCCTGTGCCCCTGGCAGCTCCACCAGGACCTCCATGTGTGGAGTGACACCAGACCCCCTCTCAGGACTCACAGCAGCCACAACAGGTGGGGATGCCAGAGCCCAAGTTCCTATCAATCGCCCCCACTGGAGAACAACTAGAAATAAAAATTCCTTTTCTACCTGCTCCCTACTGTTGGGAAAATCAATCCAAGGGGCCTGGTGGCCTGGCACTGGGGATAGAGACTAAGGACAGGTGGGACCTGCCTGGCTCAGTGGCACCACTCTGCCTGCACACAGTAAGGGGAGATGCCCCAGAAGCTGAGCATCAGCACCTACCAGTGGCCTGAGTGCCCACAGCCTGGCTGGGCCCCACCCCATTAGCTCCTCTGTGACTCTCCCATGGGGGTCAGTGGATGAGGAAGCCAGATACATCTCACTCCAGGCAGACATGCTCAGTGTTCAAGCTGGGAGGCAGTGGAAACACAGAGCAGGGCACACATGCCTCCAGGCACCCCCCCACCAGGGGGTGAGACTCTCTTCCACCTAGCTTGGGTGGTGGCTCCTATGGGGTTCCTCAGAGCAAATGGATGGGTTGGAGCCCCCAGGCACCTGGGGCTTTTCTGCATGACAATCCTGCCCCTCCCAGCAGGGATATCATTCACCTCCTAATGCCCATGGGAGGATGGTGGGGCACAGGGCTGGGAGGGGATGTGGCTTACCTATCCAAGGGGTCCTCTGCCTTCCCAGAAAAAAAGGTGGTGACGTCCCGCCATCCCTTACTGCCGACTCCCTGGACCTGGAAGGAGATGGGAGGAGAGGCTAGCCACATGCCACCACCCAAAAGCCCGTTATGCGGTCCTGTGGAGAGGAGCTGGTTTAAGATCTAGAAGTAAGAGAAGCCTCACAGGCCTGGCACATGGTACCCCAACCCCACACACAGCCACACAGAAGCAGTGCAGAGGCAGGTGTGGGATGGTGCAGCTAGGAAGCCTTGCACATAGAGCAGTGGCCTTCAAGAGCTCAAGTCCGCACACAGGAGAGGTAAGGAGGTCCTGTGGGCACAGCCTGCTCTTCACACATTAGGTGGATGGTCCCCTGGGCTTCCTCCTGCCCACACAGCACCTCATGCTGAGAAAGGACTGGATGTGCCCACAACAGCCCCTGCAGTAGCGGTGCCCCAGCTCTCCACGGGGTTGACACTTACCAAGAAAAAGGCCAAAGCAGCAAGACAAGGGCAGAGGAAGAAACAGCAGTTAGTGGGTGACCAGCCCCCACCCTGCGCTCAAGCTGTTTCCATATTCCTCAGGCCTCTGGATCACTGGGCAACACTCCTGGCCCCAGAGGATACTCCTGCTCTCAGCAGGCACCTGGCCGTGGAATGTGGAGACTGGCTTGGCTGCCCACATGGCCGGTGAGGCCTGCTCTACCTTGGACGCCAACTGAGAGACCCCACTGGACACATCATCAAAAATCTTTCCCTCCTTCACCTGCGCAGATTAAAACAGCGACATTAGCTGGGCAGAAGAGCCTGATTAAAGCCTCAGAGGAAAGGAGGGAAACATTGGTGTGAGATCATCTGAAACCATGACACGTTTGGTCTCAACATGCTCCGCAGTAGGCCCGGTGTGATCCCAGCACTCTGGGAGGTCGAGATGGGTGGATTGCTTGAGCTCAAGAGTTTGAGACCTGCCTAAGGAAGAGCAAGACCCTGTCTCTAAAAATTAGCTGGGCATTGTGGTGGGCATCTGTAGTCCCAGCTACTCAGGAGGCTGAGGCAGGAGGATCACTTGAGCTCAAGAGTTTGAGGTTGCTATGAGCCAGGCAGAGGTCACGGCACTCTAGCCAGGGCAGCAGAGTGAGACTCTATCTCAAAAAAGAAAAAACAGTCAAATAATAAGCTCTGCAGTGTCCTGGAAATAATTTCCATATCATGAGACAATGCCACTGTAAGGTCTGCTGGCCACTAGGGACCAAGGACAGCTTGTTAAGGAAGGAGCAGAGCCAGTGTCTCCTGAGGTCACTCCCTGAGCTGGCCTGTCCTGGTGAGAAGAGGGGCAGAGGGGGCAGGGCTGACAGCCCCCAGGGTGGTCTCCATGACATTCCTGCACCCCCCACAGCCTCCTGGCTGGGCTGGCACTGTCCCCTGGCCTCCCCCCAGGGCAGCCAGGTAGGGCAGAGGAGCTGGCACACAGGTAGGATGAGTCTAGAACCCAGACAGTCTGAGCTGCTGGACAGACAGCCAAACACCCACTTCCCCTGGAGGAGAAAGTTCGGGGACATAGCAGCACGCAGACCCCCTGGCGGTCGCCCCATTACCTTCTCCTGGGCAGGCTTGAGGACGCTCTCATTCAGGCTGTGGCCCAGCTCTGAAGCCTGTGGGGAGGACGAGACGTGAGCCCTGTGCAGCTCCATGGCAGGCTTGTAACCCACGAAGGGCACTTGAAGCACTGCCAAAAGAGCGGAAGGCAGAGAGCACCACCACGCTGGGCACGGGGTCATGGGTCACAGAACTCCCCGACGCATACACGGCCGCCACCAGAGAAGGCTGAGACCCAGCCTCTGCCATGCGCTCTCACAGGCAGGGCACACGGGATGCAGGGGTCGGCTGGAGGGAACATCTTGCGGCACCCACCAGCTCCACAAGGACCAAAGTCCTCAGGGTCACGGCTGTGTAGGGGCCTAGGGATGTGGCCTGAGGAAGGTGTCTCTTCCCCTCAAGGCCAGGACAAGCACAGACAAAAGACTTCATTGGGAAGAATTCCGTAACAGATGAAGGATCTCCCCAAATGGGGCCAAAATCCCTTTGGATTCAGTTTGAGGTAATTAAAGCATGGAATGAAAATCCCCCAGCAGCCCCGTGTCCCAGTCCAGCCCCCCACCCCCAGATCTTTGAGGAGCTACAGCCTGAGACGGGCAGGGGGAGGGTCTGTGCGCAAGTGAGGGGTAGAGAAGCCACAGTGGGAGGCAGGCAGCCAAGAGCATGCTGAGCAGACACGGTGAGAACGCAGAGACACGCGTTACCGGCTCTGGCTGCTGTCTGTGACCCCAAAACTTTACCGCGACAGCATGGAGGCAGGAGAGAGAGCAAGGTCGGAAAGCGGCATTAGTGATAACCACGGGCAGCTCCACACGCACTCAGGTGTGGGGGTGTCATTGACGGTGGCTCTGGAGCTGCTTCCTGCCTGGGCCTGACTGCACTCCTGCTCCAAACCCACCCATTCCAGAATCCGCAAGTGAATGCCGCTCGTGAGCCTGAACTAAGGCTCTGAAACAAAGCCAGCCGGCATCCCTGCAGCTAGATATCAATAGTGGGCAAAGGGAGGGCCTCCCAGGGAAAGTGGGCACATCCCCAGACAGCTGCCCACAGTCCTTCCCAAGCACTTCTGACCCTGAGCCAGGCAGAGGGGGTTCCAACCACCACGCAGGGTGTGGGAGGCTACTGACCAAGCCCTGAATAAGGAAAGAAAGGCCAAGGCTTGAGATGTTGCTGCTCACAAAGGAGGACACCCCACTAGGACAGGGCGCCGACCCACTGGGCCACAGGGCTTGGCACAGGCAGCCTTGGCAACACACCATCTGGCTGAGTGGCCACAGCACAGCCCACTTGCCAAGTCAGGTGGTCCTGTGCCCAGAAGGTCAACTACAGGGTGGCCTTGCAACTGTGCCCACTACCCGGGACAGAGCTGAGCTGGCCCTGCAGGTCCTGAGGACGTAGTTGCTCACTCCCCACCAGGCCACTCAGGTATGTGAGGATGTGGGCCCAGAATGTCCCTCCCTTCCAGGATGGGCCCAGGCAGCACCTGTGTTACCTTTTGACTTGCTTGGGATCCGAATTTTGTGGCCTAAAACAAGAAGCAGAGACAGAGCCCTTCAACCCCTGTCTACACTGACCACAAGGCTGTACCCTGTGGGACTCGGGCTCAGCCCCAGGCCTATTACCCCAAGCTGCCAGCGCTCCAAGATGCTCAGAGGACCTGCAGGTGACAACCTAAGCACCAGCCCAGTGCAGGACTACAGTCAGGGCACACTTGTGCTGTGCCAGGGCTGGGGCCACAGTGGGGTTGACACCATCCTCCAGAATGTGGCAGCAGGAGCAGGGCTCCGCACCCCAGTCACCTTCACGCTCCAGAAAAGAGCAAGAGGCCTTGCTGAGGGACACCCTAGATGGAAAGCAACTGGACCACCCTGGCTGCAGTCTCCCACAGAGGCCTTGGTAGGAATCAGCAGTAGCAAAGTCCCAGTGCTACAAGAACAAGTTCCCTGGCCACTCGGCCTGCTGCCCTCCCTGGCCCCTCATCTGCTCAGCAAAGACTTGGGCCCCTCACAGGACAGAGGAGCAGGACGCCCTGAGCTCTGCTCTGGACTGTCCTCCCTCCTGGATGCTGCTCCTCCTGCACCATGGCCACAGGCCCTGGGTCTCAGGCCTGCTCCTCACTGCCTATGTTCACCAGGTCAATACCTTACACACCACTGCTGTCTTAGCTAAATCCCCAATCCTTCCCTCAGGCCAACAGGCAGGCATGGGTGAGACTGAAAACTCAGCTATCAGAATGCCACCCTGACAATCCAGAAGCAGAAGCTTAAGTGGCACAAGGTGTCCACAACCTGCTTCACGGGGCCAGGGCAGGGGCTACGGATGCATTGGGTCATGTCTGCCCCCGTCCCAGAGGGCAAGGACGCCTCTAATGCGGAAAGAACACCTCCTACCACAGTCACAACGGCATGTGGTCCTGCAGAGCTGCCAAGGCCCGAGCATCCCTGGCAGGGGAGGGTGAGGTCCCTGCCCAGGAGGGCTGGAGCCCCTTGGACCCCACAGCATCTCACAACCCCCAATGGGCCCAGTTACTTACGCCCTCCTTCGCGGCCGAAGCAAACCTGCTGGCTCCGGTGGTGAAACTGCTCCAGCCCTGAGGGAGGCAAGACAACAGCCCTGTCAAGGCTCCAGGGTGCCTGGCACAGTGCAGGGTCAGCACCCACCATTCTGGTTTTTTTTTGTTTGTTTTTTTGAGATAGAACCTCAAGCTGTCACCCTGGGTAGACTGCTATGGCATCACAGCTCACAGCAACCTCCAATTCCTGGGCTCAAACAAGTATCCTGCCTCTGCCTCCCAAGTAGCTGGGACTATAGGCGCCCACCACAACGCCCGGCCATTTTTTGGTTGTAGCCGTCATTGTTGTTTGGCGGGCCCAGGCTGGATTCAAACCTGCCAACTCAGGTGTACGTGGCTGGCGCCTTAGCCTGTTAAGCCACAGGCGCTGAGCCGCACCCACCATTCTGACTGCTCAAGCAGGTTTGGACCCAAGAGGGAGACTCCACAGATGGCGTCTGCCGTTCCTATCTCTGACACAGAAATGAGGCTTGTCCCTCAGTGAGCACACCTGGGCAGCAGAGCATGGGATGGACACAGGGAGCCAAGCCTGAGTGCAGGGCGGGCAGCCAGGTCCCAGCGCTGGGCCACAGGGAGCTAAGCCCGAGTGCAGGTTGGATGGCCAAGTCCCAGCACTGGCGCCCTCCTATCTCCCCACAGAGGAACCGAGAGAGAGCCGGTGGGTGGGTCACTCCTGCCACCAGGACCTAAGCTCAAGGCTGTTTTTTCATAAGTCACCCTACTGAATTAAAGCTACTTAGAAATACAAATGCCCCATTTTAGTCATCACTTACCCTTTCCCTCCTAAAAGAAATGAGGTGGAACCCTGCACTTTATAAGGAAACCAAACTCAGCTGTCTTCAGAGGACAGAGACACAGAATAAAGCCTAGACGACTGGCTACCATCTTCCCTAAAGAAGACCAGCAGTGACTACGAGAGGACGTGACCACAGCTGTCACGTCCCTGCCAGGTGCCCTGAGCACACTGGCGCCCCCGAAGTCCCTGTGGAGCTCTCAGGGGCACTGAGACCTCTGTTTGGTAATTTTTGAATAAAAAGTTCACCCACTTTTTTGAATAAATGTACATGAACAAGGCAGTGCTCAGCAGTCTCCCACCTGTGCCAATTACCCCACCGCTGCGGCGACTGTTCTGACCCTTAACCACGTCTGTGGCCCTTTGCCCCACACCTTCATCTGCACTCCCAATGTGAAAACAGACCCTTCGTTTCCACTCTGTGCCACACGCACCTGTTTCACTAGACATGGCTGGGACGGCTGCCCAGTTAACTAGCCCTCGCTGACTGGGCCTGCGGCACTGTAGCCAATAATACTGCAATGTACAAAAAGCATTTTTTGAAAAAAGTAACAATATCCTCAGAAAAGAAAAGTTTGGCAAAATTTATTTCCTTAACTAGAAAAGTGCCAGGCAGCCAGGGTCACAGCTGAACATCTGCCCTGGCACCCTCAAAGGACGGCCTAGAGGTGGTGGTGGGGGGTCCAAGCACCACCAGCCCAACAGGGCAGCAGTGCCTGGGTGGCTCCTGGCACTGCCTCTGCTACAGGGCCCCAAATGCAGAGCTCTCCCCAAAGAGAGGAGGGTAATGTGGGCTCCACAGGAGACCATTTGTGGTTTAGGGAAATGTATCTTGTTAGACTCAAAGTAAGAAGTGGCTGAACACATTTCAGACGTAAATAATTTAGATCAATTAGAAAAAGTTTCACTAAAAGTGTGGGAGGGGCCTTGAGCCAGAACTAACCAAAATGTGTGTCTTGGGACTGCCCAGGACTGCCCTCTTGGAGTCCATCCTGTCTGTGGCTCTGGGCGGCCCCTCATGCCAGGTCTACCCATGGGAGACATCCTCCACAGAGCCCAGTGTCCTCACCGAGTAAAGGGAGGACATGGCATTGTTGAGGAAGTCGTCATCTCTCTTCGGAGGTGGTGGTGTGTTCCCAAACCCCACGTAGCGATTCTCCTGGGCCCTGAAAGCAAAGCACCAACAGGGAGCAGCAGCTAGCGTGGACCCTGCCACTCCTACAAACACCAGCCTTTGGAGGACACGCCAGCTCTACCACAAACAGGACACATAGTGTGCACCTGCGGTGGTGTGAGCCTCCAGCTCTGCTGCAGCACATGGACTCCTGTTCTCTCAGCTCGTTTAAAAAGACCCTCTACCACATCACCAGGGATTCCCAGCAAGCCCCAGACTCAATAACTAGAGTTACTGCAAGAAAGATCAAAATATAGTAGAACCTCTGTAAATGACCACTCAAAGAACTGTAACGAACTGTTCAACATACAGAGTGGTTGACATAAGGAACCAGACCTGCTGTACTCACATGAACACATGAGCATGTCTGGTCTATGGAAATTAAGTCAACTTAAGGAGATGGTCACTGTAGAGTGGTGGTCAGTTATGGAAGTTCTCCTATAGACAGCTAATCTGACAGTTTCAGAGATAAAAATTCATTTTCAGGTTAGGAAGATTTCAAAAAGGAAATGTGTTAATTTTTTCTTCTAAGTATTGGGTTTTCTCTACACTTAAGACCCCCCTGTTCACACCTGGGCTCACCACAGCTGGGCCCCATACAGCACGCGGACTGCGCACCTGTGACAGGAGCAGCAGGTCCTGCCCACCCGGAAGGCAGGCCTGACCCCCTCACACTAAGCCCTGGGAGAGCGGGAGGGCCTCACCCCTGGTAGGAAACAAGGTCGTCATTCAGCCAGTCTTCAAAGGCCTTGTCAGAGGAGGCAGTCACAGTCTGCGGCTGACCAGGGGCCCTGAAACCAAAGCCAAAGGCTCAGCGGAAAGTAAGGCAAGTACTGGGCAGCACCACAGTGGCACTGCCACCCCCAGTGGAACCACGTGGCCCATGTGGAAGGTGCCTCCACGTCAAGGAGAGCACCTAGGCCAGGCCAGGCTCCAGCTCTGTGCAAAAGCACCTCAGCTGCAGAAATCCCAGCAACGCTCATCTCCAGACACCAGAAGGGGCCTACGCAGAGGGTGCTGCACCTGCCTTATGAACAGGGAGGCAGCTGGGAGGGTGGGGCAGGAGGGGCCCAGCTGAGAGGCACAAGCAGAGGCCATCGGCAGACCGAGACCAGGAGGAGCACCTGGACATGGAACTAGCAGAAATAGTGGGAGGCAGGGTCACAGGGGACAGGGGAGGGTGCTGGGCATCCACCTGCTCCCTGCAATGGGGACGCCACAATGCCACAGTTCACGCAGGTGTGATACACCATGCATACACCTGCAGAAACCATGTAGGGCTGACCCCTGCGGAGTGGGAGGTACCGCTTCAGACAGATCTTTACTGGTTGAATCTTTTACAAAAAGCTTGTAATGTTTTGGCAATTTTTAAAAGCTATTTTTCCCCACTGTCTCACAATTTGTGCTGTTAGTATGATAGAACAGAAATCGAGGCTTCCGTGGGAACCCCAAGCTATAGCTAAGATCAGGGCCTGGTAGAGGGCAGGGCTGTGGCTGACTCGCAGGCAGAGAGGCAGCTACCGGTGGGCAGTGGACGGCAGTGTCCTGGGTTGAGGTGGGGTCCAGTTCTGGGCAGGCGAGGATTCCAGAGACCACTCTCTGCCTTCAGCCAGGGTGGCCACCTGACAAGGGGACACAGTAGTTGGCACGGCACTGCCTGGAGCTGCCTGCAGCATGCCCAGCCATGGCCCACCCAGTCACCACCACTAGGAGCCTCCTCTCAGGCTTTAGTGGCTTGTCTCTGACACGACAGGTGCGAATGGCAATGGGTGAGCCCCTGATCAATGCTCTCCATTTTCATCACACAGGGATCCACTTATTTGGCCCCCATTCTCAGAAGTATTGTACCCCAGAAGCAACAACAGCCTTGTGGACTGGCCCCCTCACCCTAGTTAACTACAGGATACTCATTTCCCTCTGGGTACAAGGAGCTGCCCTGCGCCAGGTGAGGGCCAGGGTTCCTGTCACCACTGACCCATTCCAGACAGGCATATCAGGATGATGGGGGATTCCAATTCCCCGAACTACTGAGTAATGGTGGGGACAGCAAGAGGGTGGAACAGGGTCTGCCATCACCTTGTCCCTGAAGAGGGCTGCGGCTCTGCTGTTGTACTTCTCCTGCAGGGACCAGCAGGGGTCGTAGTCCTCCTGGGCCTCTAGGAAGGCCCGGAACTTGGCGTTCCCACCAGCCTTCATCTTCTCCAGCTCGATGTCCTTCCACTTGTCCATAGTGACAGAGCGCACAAAGCTAGAAACCAGAGGGCAGACCTAACCACCAAGTCCTGGGACATCCAGGATCCTCTGAGTTGGGCTGTGCTATGGGACGTGGACCAGGACACACCAGACACAGGACGCCCGCAGGGCCTGAGCAGCAGACACTGACCTGAGGTGCACCCCGAGCCCACGGTGTTTCCCAGAGCACTCCAGGCAGATCCAGATGCCGTAGGTTACACTGACCCACTGAGGATTGAATGCGCCACACTCAAAACACACCTGCAAAGGGCCACAAATGATTCATCAGGTGGCTCAGAGAGAGAGCCCAGGGATCCCAAGGATCCAAGACAGGGCAGGTAGCCGAGGCAGACCCCAGACCAGAGCAAATAAGCCAACAGGGCTTCTTGGGGTGGCTGGGGCAGGGGCCAGGATGCAGCATGAAGGGAAAGAGCCTCTTAGGTGATGAAATGTTCAGACAGAAGAGTAAGTAGATGTGCCCCTGAGGAATGTGGCAGGAGCTCTGCCCCAACAGCCACCACTGGCAAGTACCAGGAGTGGCCGCCTCCTCTGCAGCAGACTGCTCACCCACAGCCCGGCCAGCATAGCCATGCACACAGAGCTGTGCCAACCACTGGCTATTCCTAGGAGGGGCATATAACATATAACACAGCCTGCAAGCTACTTCCCAAGAGGTCAGTGAGCTCTGACCGAAACCCTGGTGGGAGACAGCTGCTCACATTGTTCTCCTCTTGCACCCGGACTTCTTTAAGTACCTTCCTGGTTCTTGGGCTGGCCATGATGCTGCAAAAGAGAAAGACAAACCTTAAATGTATAACAGGTTATGAGAAATAATTCCGCTGAGCTGCTTGGCAGAAGCTACAGAGTAAAGCTGCTGCCTACTGTCGGGGGCAACAGGGACACCTCCTGAAAGGAGCTGCTCTCCACACACAGTGGACACTTCCAGGCAATGGCCACTGTGATAATTAGGAATGCCATGTAATGCCATGTTGGGGTCCCCTGTCTCGGTGCCTGTAGCTTAGCGGCTAGGGCGCCAGCCACATACACCAGAGCTGGCCAGTTCGAATCCTGCCCAGGTCTGACAAACAATGGCAACTACAACCAAAAAAATAGCCAGGTATTTAGCTGTAGTCCCAGCTATTTGGGAGGCTGAGGCAAGAGAATCACTTAAGCCCAAGAGTTTGAGGTTGCTGTGAACTATGATGCTACGGTACTCTATTGAGGGTGACATAGTAAGACTCTGGCTTTAAAAAAAAAAAACTGTGTGGGTCTCCTTTGCTCAAGAATTATGTACCACTGCAGAGTGGTTAACAAGTTTTGCCTTTACTGATGAAATCCACAGCAAGTGCGGTTGGTCTTCCCAGCGCACACAAACCTTCCACCTACAAAGAGACACATCAGACTAGGGCTGGTCACTCCCGAGGACACCCCAGCATCAGCTCACCTGCCCACGTGGTGTGGGGTGGGAAGAAACAAGCCCTGCCCTCTATGTGCGAAGATCCCAGCCTGCTGGGGCACCTGTGGGTGGCTCCTTGGTGGGCCACCCTGAGGCATGGAGGGACTACATGGTGTGGGCACACAGGACAAGGACTGTGTCCTACGGGCCACCAGGCCCACCACGATGGTTCATGGGGATGGGGGTGGGGGTGGTAATGAGGCTCAGAGAAAAGGGGTCTATTCCTCACAGATCTTCTGACTCTAGCAGAGCTCAGCTTCAGCTGACAGCCCACCAAACCCACAGCCAAGAAAGCCAGTAGGATAAAGACTGAAAGTTGGGAAAGAGAGTGCTGCCAACCCCAATGTCAGGTGTGAATGACGCACACAGTGGCATCTGTGGTCATGGGAACTGGTGGACAGCCCACAGGCCGAGCACCCACCACCACTGAGCAGACTGGGTGCTGGCTCTCTGAAGCTCACCAGTTCTCATGACGAATGGAGTGGTGGGTGGGCTGTCCCGCTACTCACACAGAAACACATGCTACGTGAAGAACATAGCACCGAGTGACAGGAAGCTGGACACGTGTACACTAATGTCCCATCTAGTGTCACCCCCAACCCCCTCCACGGCTGTGTTTAAGATGACTGCTTAGACCAGTTTAAGATGAGGTAGGTGGAGCTTCATGCTGATGTGTGGCTTAAAAAAAAAAATCAGAAAACCCTCTGTGCCACAGTTCATCTTCATCTTCCAAACGCAGAGAGAAGGTATTCACTGAGGGAGTCTGGGCTCTCCACACAACCAAACCTTCTGAATCTCAAAGCCCAATCTCACTAGTACCCATTTTCAAGCTATTGGGAGTTAGTAAATAAACTTGTTCTCTGTGCCATGCATTCCAGTACCCCAAAACCACAGATCGTGAGGTGAACGCCTGAGAGGTTACTCCTGCCTGCAGGAACTGGCCTAGAGTCAGCCGTTCAGCAGGAATACAGCCATCCACTGAGCCTCCACATTCACTAAAGCCAGGAAGGGGCAGAGAGCCGCACTCTGGTTTTGAGTTCATAAAGCCCTCTGGACATGTTCTTCTCACTGCAGCCACACGGGGGCCCTGTGCCGAGCTGGTGCACACGCAGGCTGTGAACAAGCCAGCCGGTGCGCGGCCAGGTGGTCCACCCACGGTGACGGTCACGGCTGCCAAGCTGCAGGAGACGGTTCCATGCCTCCACTCTCAGCCCTGTTTCCACATAACTACCTTATCTCAGGGGCTTACAACGTAGTCAAAAGACACAGGCACACAAAGGTCAGAACCCTGATGAGAGTGCTCTGAATTTCTGTGTAACATAAAGCAGAGGATATTCACAGAACCACTGGAGAGAGGAAATGTGTGAAAAGTGAATGACTCGGCTTGGATTTTAAAGGAACTCCTCCACATGACCAATTTTGGATGTTCGACAGGCCTAGTTCCCTGAAATACTAAGTTTAAAAAACAAGAAAACACCTCCTAAATTTCAAAAGCATAAATAAGATTTATCTTGAAAAACAACCCAAGAATACTCAACACCCCAAACCAACACAAAAGCTTATCTCCTTCTGTAAGCAGACACAACTTCGGTAAATGCTGAACCAAATGAAGACACTTTTTCTTAGTTCATTAAGCCATTTGTTACACTACAAAATGTTAAGTCCTTAACTCAGAACACATTCAACATGAGAGATCAAAAGAGAGATTTAAGGACATTGCTCAGTCCCCAGGCAACACAAGTAACAAGTAGACGGACTGTCTCTGTCAGAAACTCTTCAAAGCACCCAGAATATCCATGTCTAAGAACAACAGCCCTTTCTCCTTCTAAAACATTAACTATTTCTGAGCTTGGCATGGATATGGTCCCCAAAAGAGATACCAAGACAAACCTAGAGGTGTGTCACTCAGACATCACCAAGAGCACCATTTTGTTGATATCGCTGACAGCATGGCAGGAAAATTCGGCCTGCAGAACTATTCCTCAGAGTTAGTGGTTTGCAATCAAGTTTTTAACAGGGCAGAAAGGATGCACAGCTCTTCTAACCCACGTAAACTGGAAAAAAGTTTGAAAAGCCCCTTCCCGGTTTCCTTTTCTCCCTCCCCCAAGATGATCATTCACGTCAAAAGGTAAGCGGGAAACAAAGCGAGCTGCCCTCTCCCGACTGGGCTGGCCGCGCTGTCCCTGCGCAGGGTGCGAGCCGGCGCGGCTTCAGAGGGGCCTGACTGGGCGCTGCGTCCAGGTCCGAGGAGCCCGGGAATGGTGCCGAGGGGCCCGGGTAGGGCCCAGCTCGCCCCGGGGGGATGTGGGTGGGAACCCCCGTAACAGATAAAGGTCTCCAGACCCGGGGTGGGGGCAGCCGCGGAAGCAAGATTGGCGGCGCCCGAGGCGGGGACGGCCCTGCGGCGGCGACGGGGATGTCCCCCGACCGTGGTCCCGAGGTCTGGAGCCGAGGGCAGCGGGAGCGAGCAAGGCGGACTCGGGCAGAGCCTGTGCGACCGGCCCGGGGCGACGCGGCGTCCGCACCACCGGGCCGCGCGTTTACCTGGCGGGCGGGGCGGCAGGCCGGGCCGGGATCGGGTCCGGTCGGGCCGGAGTCGGGCCGGGATCACGCCGCGGAGCTGCACAGACGCTGCGCGCTGGTCGCCCACCGGCCGCCACCAGCTTCCGGCTACGTTGCGCTTCGCAAGGCCTCACGGGAGCTGGCAGGGCCTGGCAGGGGCGGGACTTCCTCCTCGGCTTCGAGGCCGGAAGTAGCGCGGCCGGCGGTCGCCGTGGAGACGCGGCGGAGCCGGGTGCCCAGCTCTTCCGGCGCTGAGGTTGCGCAGTCGCGCCGCGGGCCTGGCTTCTGGGAGAGCTGAAGCGATGGACTCGGTTTTGTTTTTTACTTTTCTTTTCTGTGTGCCTGATGTGCTCTTCCTTGATCTGTGTGAATTTAGACATCTTGAAGAATGAGCATGTCATCGAGGAGCCGCTCGCGGGCGGTAACAGGTGCAGCTCAGAGGTTTGGCGGGGGCCGAGCGTTTCCGCGGCTTGGTCTCTCGGTCCTGGACTCCCTGTGAAGACTGGGGTCGGGGGGTGAGCGTTCGCCTCTGAGCTGCCCAGCCGGCCTGGGGCTGGTGGCCCAGGAGAACCAGCAAGTTGGGCTGAGTCCCAGGGAGAGCAAGGAGCTGGGTGCGGGAACGAGGTGGCGGGGGCTCCGGTATAGTGGAGAGAACGGGGACTTCACTTAGAGGCTTTTCCAGAGAGGGGGACAGGGCCGCCCTCGCTAGGGAGAGGAGCGGCCACACCAGGCAGCTGGTCAGTGCATCCACTGCGACCCAGCTCCTCCCGGATCCTTACGTATGAATTCCTGCTGGCCCCCGTCAGGTCTTCAGGCCGGCTGTCCTGGTTTCATTGGTTGTGGATTGACTCTGTTGTCACACAAACCCAATTTTCTTTATTCTGTATCAATAATTATTAACTTTTTTACTGGTGATAATATGATGGTGTCTGTTAGTCTGGTGATGTTTGTGGCAATTATGGTATACATTGTTCTATGCTGGGGATACTTATATTTTATGGGAGGATCATTATCTTTGGTTTTTGTCACAGGCTAGAGGTCCTGGGTCACAGGCCAGAAATCATGCTTTACAGGAACAGCACATGCATGGTTAAATAGGTCGCCAAAATCCTTATTTCACTCCAGGGCCCTCACCACTTTCTGATCCAGAAGAATTCTCTCCCATCTGCCTTTAATCTCCTTCCATACCTAATCTGAGAGAATCATGCAAAATGTTCTTTCTCATGATGCCTCTTTCACTTAATGTGTTTGAGATTCATCCATGTTGAGTGTGTGTTAGTAACTGGTTCCTTTCCATTGCTGAGTGAACCTAAAAGTGAAATTTCTAGGTGATGGGGTAGATTGAACAGATTGAATGGTTTTCCAAAGTGGTTGTACCACTTTATGCTTCCACCAGGAATATGGCAGTCCCAGTTGCTCCCCATCTTTGTTGACACTTAACATTGGCAATCTTTTTATTGCAGCCAGTCTAGTGAGTACAAAGAGGTATCCTTGCAATTTATTTGTGCTTCTCTCTGTGATTGTTTAGAAGCTCCCCTGGGCATGCTCCACTTTCCACACTTCCAGCCTGCCCAAATGAGCACCCTGCAGTCAGAGGAAGCCCTTAGGAGAGAGTCACCAGTTCTTATGTAACCACAGAATTGGCCCAATCTAGTTCAATTTTATGTAATAAAACGGTGAGTTGTTTTTCAGTTGCTATGAATCCCAAGGTTGCAGGTCACATATGCTGAGCATGCCTAGATGGACCAGTGGGCCTGATTTGTGCCCCAGAGCTAGTGGGAACTAAAATGTCAACCATAGGAGGAACCAGAGTGCTCAGATTTGAGCAACAGGGACTGGATTAAGTGAGCCTCGGCATCACCTCCTGGCCTGCTCCAATCAGATCCTTCTTATTACCCTCCACTTATAAAACCTGCCACAGCTTCCAGCAGGCTGAGGGGGGGAAGGGCAGATTTGAGGATTGCCTGCTGTGTCCTTGCCAGCTGATTTGCAATAAAGCTTTGCTTTTCGCAAAAGCTAGTGCCATGGTGTTGGCTTCTGTGTGTGTTGAGCAGCAGGTGTGGCTTGCTTAGTAATACTTGCAGTAGGAAGCTATTGCTGTGCACAGAGATGGGAGGGCTGAGGGCTGTGCACAGGCACCAAGAGCATCGGCACCAGGGGCTACATGAACAGTGTAGATTTCAGCACAAGATCCTGTGGGCCGGACAGTATAGGCTGTGTAAGTTCAGATAGTGGGAGCCATATGCTGATTAGTCTCAGAGGGCTTCCTGAAAGAAGCAGACTATGAAAGAAAAGAAGTTGAAAAGAGAAGGCATTCCTGGAAGGGGCATAGGTGAAGCCAACATCTGGCATCAGGTGACCAAACAACCAGTGCAAGGTGAGCTCCCCATTCTGATTCTAAGACAAAGTTGTGGTGCTTCCTGGTCAGCCAGTCCCAGCCAGACCCGGAGTCCTGGGGCTGCTTGTCCCCAGAGCAGGACCTGGGGCCCTTCCCAGGAAATTCTCAAGGTTCATACAGTGACCGAGTAACAGAAGGGAGAAAACGCCCAGTAACAATAGCGGAATCTGGAAAATAAAGCGATGGATGGTACAGAACACACAGCTGCAAACTGAGAATGTTTTACTACTCCAACTAAGGTATTCAGATATCAGATAATTTGTTTTTCTTTTAGAACCACCGGCAGTCCATTAATTTTCAGTCATAGCAATATCATCTTTATGGTTCCACCCCCAGGTTCTTGAAGTTCTCAGTGTGTATAAAATTCAGCAGATTAATACAAAGATAGTGAAATGAAAACATAAGAGTAAATGGCTTCGCAGGCGAGGGTTCTTGGCACCCACATGTGAGTGAGCAGGCATGAAGCTGCTGCAGTCCAGGCAGGAGTCTAGATCACCTGTGAAGTCACCGTGGGACACAAAGCAACCCATTGCCTCTCCCTGGACTCAGTCTTCCCATCTGCAAAATGGGATTCTCTCCAATTGCCCTTTCAAGCCAGGGGCCCACACTTCCTAAGCACTCACCATAGTGGAGGCCCTGGGCTTTATGAAGATCTCATTAAAACCTCATGGCAACCATACGTGCTCTTTCTACATGAACCCATTGTTAGATGAGGAAACTGAGATACAATTCAGTAATTTGCCCAAGGTCGAGAAGCCAGTAAGTAGTAGAGCCAAGGTTTGTACCCAGATGTCTATAAGGTCAGAGCATCCTCCTGCCCTGGCAATGCAGGTGGTGTCAGGAAGTGCCAACGTGGTATCTAAGTGTGTAGTTGCAGGCCAGTGGCCAAAACCTCAAATATTACAAGATCAGTAGGCACCTTGAAATGACTTCTGACCCCATCCACTGGCCAGAGCCCCAGGGCCTCAAAGAACCCTAGTCTCCCCTGGACTCAGCTCAGCCCAGAGCCCACGGCCCACCCCCAGGGGTGTTAACTGCAACACTGGAGGAGTTCCTGGTGGCATGTGGGCCCCTGCTGACCTCTAGGGAGCAGTCAGACCCCCTGAGATTCCACAGACACACCTGATCCCTGTTGCTTCTGAGCACTGTTAGGAGGAAAGGGTGGGAGGTCGCCAGCAGGAGCAGGGCATCTTCAGTCAAGCCCGGCTCCTGCACAGTCATCTGGAGTGCAGCGCAGTGCCTATCTGGACTTCCCTCCCCAGGTGTGCACAGGGCTCATGGCATCCCCTTTCCCAGAGTCACATTGCAGAAGGTCCCCTTGCCTAAGAGGTTACACCCTACCCAGGCTCAGCCAATGACTGATTGGGGCAAGGGACCCCTTGTCAAGGGTGAAGCTGTGCTCTGGAGCCACCCCGAGGTTGGGCTCTAGCAGGGAGTCCCTCCTGGCCCAGCCCCCTCATACCTCCCTCACCTTTCTCTTGAGAGCACACCTATGGACTGAACGCTGGTGTCGCTCAAAACTCCTATCTGGGAATCCTAATCCCCAATGAGATGGTGTTAGAAGGTGATGCCTTCAGGAGGTGGTCGGATCTTCTTTTTCCTTTAAAAAATAGGGTTTTTTTAGAGATAAGATTTCACTATGTTACCCACATGGGTACAGGGGTGTGATCACAGCTCACTGCAGCCTTACTTCCCGGGCTAGAGCTATTCTTCCCACTCAGCCTCCTGAGTTGCTGGGACTCAAGCGAGTGCCATTGTGCCCTGCTAATGGTGCCTAGATCTTAGGGGCAAAGCTCTCATGAACGGGCTGAATGCCCTTATTAAAGCAACCCTAGAGAGACCACAAATGGGGAGGCTTAGAGCAACACACATTGATTCTCTCCTGGTTCTAGAGGCTAAAAACCCAAAATCCAGGTGTCAACAGGTCGGAAGCTGTTCTGCCCTCCAGCCTGTGGACATGCAACCCCCAGCCTCCACCACCATGCGGCCTTCTCCTGTGTGGGTGTCTCAGGTGCCTCAGCCTTTGTCTTACTAGGACACTAGCCACTGGCCTTAGAGCTGGTCCTAATAGTCTGACCCCAGCTGAGTCACATCTGCATCAGGCCCCACTTCCAGGTTTTGGGGTTAGGACTTGAACATGAATGTTTGGGGACACAACCCCTCCTGTAGCAGCTAAACAGAATTCCTCAAATGCACACATGTGGATCTAGCCTCTGAGGACTGAAGTTGTAAACCATTGTCCCTGAGAGGGGCTGAGCCAGACCCCTGTGTAAAGCGGAGTGCAGTGTTGCCATTGTGAGTGGGAAGGATTCAGGTCAGGCCATGGAGAGACCCCCTGTCAGGCATTGGCAGCTCCTGGGAGGAAGGGCATGCATCCCCTGACAGGCTGTCCGGTGGGACTCGTCCCCTTGTGTCTGGCCCTTGTCCTCTGCTGTCCTGAGCTCTGTTGGTCACAGGAAGCCAACCGGAACCCAAGCTCAGCAGCTGAGAAGACTCAATGCTCTCCCGGAGCCTGGGGGGTGTTCTTCTGGTGAGGCTGGCACCATACAACCCCATCCAGCCAACCAGAGATTCTGCAGCCCTTCCCGGAGCTGAGAAACAGCTGCCTCGTGTGACAGAATCAGGCTCTGCTGTCCTCTCCAGCCCTGCTCAGTGGTAGAGAATAGTGGCCTGGTGCTGCTCCTGGGCCTGGGCAATGCTGCTTCCCTGCTGCGCTACCTTCCTGAGCCAGGCAACCTCTCTGTGCCTCAGCTCTGGTGTCTAAAGTATGGGTGGTCCTGGTACCTTCCTCAAAGCACGGATGGAGGGACTCAGTGGGAAAGGAAGCAAAAGCTTAGGGGAGTGTGTGGGAGGTGTGCAGTCGGCGGTGTGGTCTCCACCTCGGGGGCTATGGGATGCAACCTCGGGACATCTGGGGTAGCAGAGGAAACCAGTCAGGTCTTGAGATTCCCTGACTTTCCCAGGCACACAGAATGGTGTCAGTTCTGTGCCTGAGTGGGTGCTGGGCTTATAGGATGGAGCTTCTGTGGCCAGCGGCTGATGTGGCCAGCGGGGCATGCAACACATAGGCAGCCCAGCTGGCTTTGGACCTTCAGGCTCCCTCCTCTCCTGCTTTCATTGGTGCTACAGGAAACCAGGTGGGCAGTGTGGGGGCTGCCTGCATGGCAAGGAGCCACCCCGAGTTAGGGACCACCCCTCCCATCACGCTTGCTCTGTGAGGCAAAAAAGGGGTCCTGATCACCCAAAATGTGTGGGGACCCAGGTGTGTCCCTCTGCAGGACAGAGAGCCTTTGTGGGGCGCAGATCAGCCTCTGGCATTAGCCAGAACAGAACAGATGAAGGTTCTAATGGTTGGGCAGGACATGCTTCTGGCGGAACCACAGGAAGGGGGTCCATGCCCAGGTGGGGATATGGAGCCTCCTGTTGCCTCCTGTTCTTACCCCCAGGGGCAGGATTCTCTGATGAAAGGTGGGTTTCTAAATTCCATCAGCTCATCAGCTCAGAGCCCCGCTGCTGTTTTCTGGGATGGTGCAGAGATGCAGACGTCTCCATGGACCTTGCCTGGCAATGGCAAGACAGAACCAGCTAGAGGAGGCTGAGCTGGGGAGGGGATGCAGACGTCTCCATGGACCTTGCCTGGCAATGGCAGGACAGAACCAGCTAGAGGAGGCTGAGCTGGGGAGGGTGGGCTTTGTGGGGGGCCTGGAACCCAGACAGTGAACGGGGAAGGCAGCTGGAAGCCAGGGTGCAGGCAGGGCCATGGCAGGGGCAGGGTAGGGGCCGGGCTGAGAGGGGCGGCTTCACTGACGGAGCTCTCCAGGGCATCGCCTGCATGTTCAGCACCATGGCCAGTGCCCAGGATGGCCCCAGAGCAGGCTCTTTGGGAAACAGTGCCACAAAGGAGGGCTCCTGGCCCCTGACTCATCCTGGAAACTTGATTTCCCTGAAAACAGCTGCAGACCTGCTTGTGCCAGTATGGGGTGGAAGCTCAGGGGCACAGAGCTTGGGTGTGGAGACTTTTCAAAGGAAGGGTGTGGGGCCAGGCATGTAGAGGAAGACCCCAAGAACAGGTGGTTAAATAAGATCCTCAGGGTCAAGGGCTGCATATCCAGAGGGATGCTCAGGAGATACACTTCCTTCCACCAGCCCCTGGGTCCCAAAGCCGCTGCCCCTGGCTGTCCTCCTGTCCACGTATTCCCCTGATGCGCCAGGGTCAGTAGCATAGAGGTGGTGCCCTCAGAAAGGGCTTGGGAGGGGTGCATGCTGTTGGGCCACATGGGCACCCCTCCCTGAGACATGCAGTGGTGGAGAAGACTCTACCCTGGGCCCAAGGGATTCGGGAGCAGGGCTACTGACACCAGGGGAGGGTCCAGGAGTGTGGCCCTATGTGCAGGGGCAGCCCTGCAGAGAACCAGAGAACAGACTGCTTCTCCCTCCTCCCATCTCCTGCCGGGCTCCCTGCCGGCCAGTCCAGTCAGATGCTGGGTGCTGTTTACACTGCTCACCTCTTGAGAGGGTCTGCTGAGACAGATGAAGCAGCTTGAGTGCTGTCGTCTGGACCTTGCTCCCCACAGCTGGGCTAGCTGTGTGGCACAGCACATTGACATCCTGTGCTATGTGGGAGGCACGTATGGCTGGGGTTCCCCTCACTTGCCTTTGCTTTTGGCTAGTTTTCCATTTTGCTGTCATTTACATTGTCCAGGTTCTGTTCTATTGTGTCTTGATTTCATTCAATTGACTTAATTGGTGGGTTTCACCCGTTTTCTCTCTACCATTTCAGTGAAAAGCCATCCAGCCTCTTGTCCAGATGGGCCACTTGTAAGTACAGCCCCCTGGAGCCTATTCCACAGCCAGCCCGCTGTTCTGGCACTCCTGGCTTGAAACTCCTTTCCTTGGGGCCTCCTAGGCATCCATCTGTTGTCCGTCCACCCATCCACCCACTTCTAATATCTCCTTGGTGCCAGGCTCCAAGTGGGCTCCAGCACCTGGCTCCCACCCCAGAGCTCAGGGACCAGGAGAATCAGGGTCTCTGTGACACAGCTCTGAGCCAGGGGCTGCAGGAGCCACCCAAAGGCCTCTGCCAGCTGACGACCCAGTGATTTCCCCAGTGGTCTCACTGGGGCAGCGAATTTGGGGCATTGGCTCCCTGTCTTAAGGGGCTTCTTCTTTCTTTTCTTTATTTTTATTTTATTTTTTTGAGACAGAGCCTTACTATGTCATCCTCAGTTGAGTGCCATGGCGTCACAGCTCATAGCAACCTCCAACTCTTGGGCTTAAGTGATTCTTTTGCCTCAGCCTCCCAAGTAGCTGGAACTACAAGCACCCACCACAAAGCCCCGTTATTTTTCGAGACAGGGGTCTTGCTCTTGCTCAGGCTGGTCTCCAACTCCAGAGCTCAGGCAATCCACCGCCCCCCCCCCCCGGTGTGAACCACCAGGCCTGGCCCTGGGCATCCGCAGCAGTGCAGGCCCCAGGCCTGGGGCAGGGGAGGCTGGGCTCCCGGCTCACCTCCTCAGAAGGGCTTTGGCCATACAGCCCTCCCCTGCACATGATCCCATTTGGGGTCAGGGAGTCAGGCAAGGTGGCCTTTTCCAGGAAAGTTGCGCTGTCCCTGGGCCGCCCAGCCCTAGAGATACCTAAAGACATGCGTCCTAAGGGTGAAGGCCCATTGAGGCAGGGACCATCCAAGTTAGCAGGAGTCCAGCTCCTGTGATGGAGGAGAAGGAAGTAAAGAACTTGGGGGCAGCTCACACAGGCCCCCTCCGCCCCAGCCCAGGCCCAAGCCCAGCTCCCCATGGCTTCCCTGCACTTTGTGGCCAAAGCCCAGCAAACAGGGGCAAAACCTGCCCTGTGCCGGATGGGGAAGGCCCAGCTGGGGGAGGCCTGGCTGGGGCTCTAGAGGATTAGAGTTAGGGTTGGGGTAACCCCTTTCTGCCAGAAGCCCAAAGCCCTCCCTGTCCTGGACTGTGCCCGACTTGCATTTCCAGTCCCCCAAGGGGCCATCCACGGCCCTCCCCAGGTCACTGCCCTTCCTGATGGTCTCTGACCTGGCCTTGCCACACAGGCTGGTGTAAGTGAGGGAGCAGCCATATCCACCCCTGCTACCTCCAGCCTCGGCAACCATAGACCACTGTGACACAGCCCACCTTCCCCGTCCTCCCCAGGCCCCACAGATTCACTTGCTTGACATCAGCAGAGCAGAGGGCAGGGACTGGCCCAGACTTAGAGAAAGTTTGTCATTTCCTTTTTCTTAAATAAAAGAAAAAAGGCAAGACACAGAAGAAAAGGCTCTGGAAATCCCATGTCCATCTCCCCTGGTAGCACCCCCAGTGGGCCTGGCCCTGCACTGCTGCTGCTGGGGGGAGGCAGGAAAAGTGTCACCCCCAAGACCTCACCAGCAAAGCCCCCATCTGCCCCAGGAGCTAAGGCTGATACAGCCCCAGGTGGGGCTGGGCCCCCACAAGCTGTGGACTTGGGTGGTAGCCAGGCCCTTCCTGGTGACGTGGAAGGAGGACTTGGGCTAACGATCCCCCAAAAAACCCCAGAGATCAGGAGCTGATAAATGAAAGGAGGAGGAGCCCAAGCTGCTCCATTCCAAAAGTTCTTAAGACACGGGTGGCGCCTGTGGCTCAGTGGGTAGGGTGCCGGCCCCATATACCAAGGGTGGCGCATTTGAACCCTGCTCCAGCCAGCTAAAACAGCAATGACAACTGCAACAGAAAAAGAGCTGGGTGTTGTGGTGGGCGCCTGTAGTCCCAGCTACTCAGGAGGCTGAAGCAAGAGAATCACTTAAGCTCAAGAGTTGGAGGTTGCTGTGAGCTGTGACGCCACAGCACTCTACTGAGGGTGACAGAGTGAGACTCTGTCTCAAAAAAAAAAAAAAGAATGGGGAAGGAGTTGGAAAGAGAGGATGGACTGTGACCTTTGGGGGATAGGGAGGCGCCGACAGGCTACTGAGCACTGTGCAGGGGAGAAGCCTCCACTTTATTTATATTCTGAAACATCCACACGTGGGAACAGTAAATCCACCCTGATGCCCAGCAGGGGCTTCCTTCTCTGTCCTAGGCTGCAGTCCGGGAACAGGTGGGTCAGGCCTGTCCTGCGTGGTCTGGACTGATTGAGAGGGGCTGGGTGCTGCGGCTGGAGGGACAGAGAAGGAAGGGTGAGTGTCGCTCACAGGGGACTTGTCCACTGCCCAAAGCTCTGTATGCCTGGGGACAATCACAGTCCTTTGAGAGGCTGCAGGGAGTATTGCAGGGGTGTCCCATCTGCTTCTCTGGCAGTTGACGGCTCCCCGCCCACGCATATCCCAGGTCCTGGCACCATATCCCTGGTCTGGGCCAGCCTGACCAGCCCTTCCTGTGTTTCCCTGCACATGTCTGAGGCCAGCCCCCTGTCCCAGCCCGGCTGCCACCCTGTCCCTGGCTCTACTGGGGTGTCGTCCCCTCAGGACCACTAAGGGGACTGAAGGCAGAGGAGCCAGCAGGGCAGGTGCCATTTGCTCTGCCCAGCAGCAGAGCGTGGGGCACTTACCTGTCCTAAGACAGGAAGGTGCGCACACGGCTGTGGACAGGGGTCCGGCAGATGGGACACAGCTGCAGGCTGGGGGCGCACTCCACACAGGCCAGGTGGCCACAGGGCACAAAGACCACAGCCACAGCCCTGTCCAGACACACCTTGCACATCCTCTCCTCCTGCAGCTGCCGCAGCTCCTGTGCCACAGCCCCAGCTCCTAGGGGACCGAGAGCCCACCACCCACTTGGCCTGGGTTCAGCTGGTTTCTCTAAGGGGGACAGGCCCAGCCCTTACCCTCCATAAGGCCAATGGGGAGAGGTGGGCTGTGGTGCTGCTGCCCTCCCCCAGCCCCTGCCCCAAGGAGGCCTCAGCCCTGCACCTGGTTCCGGGGCACTTTCAGTCTGGGCCTCTCTTCTGGGCATGAGTGGCTCAGGGTCCCTGTGGACGGGAGCTGTGGGCAGTTAGGAATGGACTCTAGGTCTGTCCTCCAGGGGAAAGCAAGGCCCAGCCCAGAGACAGGCCCAGTGGCTGGTGATATCTGGTCCCCACACAGAGGGAGGCATGACATCAGTGCCCTTGCTGGTAGCCATGGTCCTCCCCACACCTCCCACAGCACACAGAATCCAGAGGCTTCCTGGAGAAGTCACCAAGGAGCTGCCCCTTGGCCAGGGCTCTCTGCCTGTCCCACCGCTTGGGCAGTGGCCCTGGGCACTGTGTGCTGGGCACTATTGCGGGCGGTGAGGCCAGGGGAGGAGCAAGATGCAGATGGGGTGTTGAGGCAGAAGCCCCTCTGGCCCTGGTGCCCCACACCCATCCTCAGGCTATGAAGCAAATCCCCCTAGCAGCTTCACACCCGCTGGTCAGGCAGTCTTCGCCCTCCCCCAGTCCCAGCTACAGCGCAGGCTGCAGGTGCCTGGAAACAGCGCAGGCTGGCATCACAGCTCTCACCTGGCAGGGTGGCAAGGGTTGTGGCTTCTGGCTCTTCCCATCGGTCCTGGAAGGAGCCTTGAGTGAGCAGACCCCCACTACCACCACCACCCAGAGACCTCAGGGGAGACAAAACTCACCCAGGCCCCCTGCGGCCGGGAGCGAGACTCCTGGACACTGTGTACAAAGTCTCTTCCCTTCGACTGGAGCAAGAACTGACACCTGTGGACAGTGGGTTCCCATGGAGACTGGACTGGGACTGTCAGAGCCCCCCAGTCAGGCTCAAGCCCACGGAGGGTCCTGCCCTCTGCTCCTGCCCACTTTGGAGCCAGCCTGTGCAGAGCATTAGGAAAGCGTCCTGGAACCCCCAGCCTTCCCAGAGAGGGGCTCCTGCAAGGAGCCAGCCTACCTGCCACTGGCCTGCCTGCTTCCAGCCAGGAGTGCCATCTGGCAGGGGACTCCCCCCGTGCCCCAGGCCCGTGGGTCAAGGAGGCCCCTGGGGGAAGACCTGAGGGTGCTGTGGTCCCTGGGCCCATGGGTCAAGGAGGCCCCTGAGTGCAGACCTGAGGACGCCATGGTCATTACCTGGGGAACCACTTCGCATGCTCAGTCCAGGGGTCGTCCCCTCGCTTCCAGCTCTGCAGACCTCCATGGCAGAAGAAGCACCGGACCTTGTCCTGCTGGCCTGGGGTACAGCAGAGACACTGACCAGCCCATGGCCCCTAGAGTGGCCCCTCCAGGACTGAGAGCTAGGGTGGGGTGGGGAGGATAGTTTCTGGGGGGCTCCCCTGAGGGACTGGGTGAGGTGTTTCACGTGCACCTCACTGGTGTCAAAGGTGGAATAAGGACAACAATGTCAGGCAGACCGAGAACGTTCTGTAAAGGGTTGAGCTGGCATTCTCATTGTCCACAGAGCTGGTGGGTGGGGCAGACCTCCAGGGCCTGGAGTGCCTGCAGCCCTGGAGCTTCAAGGACACAAGGGGCCCTCCCCAGGTCACGCCTCCCTAGGACAGATTCTCAGCATAAGGAAAGGGGGCTGCCCTCAAATGCCAGACTGGTGCCTGTCTTGGCTTCAGGGATTCACGCCTCCTTCTATGGGCAGGGGACCCCACTCCTAGAGACCCCACCTCCTCACACACAAAATTGGGGGGCGCAGGGATCCATGTAGGGCTGTTGCCTACACAGCTGATAACTTCCTCCGAGTCTGCCCTGGACAGTCCCGGCCCAGAACTCCTCTGGGCCCCCTGCCCAGGCTAGGGAGGCAGGTGAGCTGGGACTGCCCCTCTACGAGATGGCTTAACCGTTTCAGCTACTGAGCCCCAGCTGCCTTGTGTGGGTCTGGCCTCTTTCCCAGACAGGGCCTGGACTGATCCCTGAGCCCGTTGGTGACAATGACTGACACAGTGCCAACACTTACGAAGCTCCAGGTGTTCCTGCTGCCACCCCTTATCCAGGTAGGGGAAGAGCCAGTCCCCGTGCTCAGGCCTGACCACATGGGCCCCCAGCTGTGGGGTGAGGTGCAGGCCAGAGTCACAGCTAGACCAGTGCTTGAGGGTCTGTGTTCAGAGCCTAGAGAAACTGCCCATAGGCCAAGTGATCACCCATGGCCATGCCCAACCTCTGCCAGCCGTGTGGACCTAGGCAGTGTTGGCTCACCTGCCTCTCTCACAGAGGGTGCAGGGAAACCCTGGGCAGCAGGGGTACCAGTATGGCCACAGTGGCAGGCCTTGAAGCTGACACCCCCGGGCTGAGGCCAGCAGAGACTCCAGGAGGGGCAGGCCCCTGAACATGCCACAGACAGGCTGCAGGATCTCCGACCCCTGTGGGGGGATGGGCTCATGGAGAAGGCAACACCTGGCCTAGAAGGATCCTGGAATAGTGTCCAGGTCCACAGCAGAAGCCCCAGGACTCACCTGTGTGGAAGAAGCCGGCAGCAGCTAGAGGCTCAGGTGGCACCCCTGCGGTCAGGGGCCAGTCGTAGAAGGAGGCCAGCCGCATGTCCTCAGAGCCCATTCCGGGGAAGGCAGGCAAGGTGCCCCCAGCCCCCCCCTCCTCTTCCTCCTCTGCCAGGGAGTGCAGCAGGCCCAGGATCTGCCCATCCACGTGGTCCTGGTCTCCCCAGCTGCCCCGGGCCAGGACGTGGCCACACAGAGAGTGGAGTCTGCAGTGTTCCTGTGTCGGGTCATGGTCAGCTGCCCAGCGGCTCAGCTCTGGGCCACAGCAGAAGCACTTGGCCCTGTCTTCCGGGCCCATGGAGGAAACACTAGCTTTGGCCAGGTCTGCCGCAGAGATGGGCCTGGATGGCCAGTTCTGGAATATGTCCAGTCGGCCCGTCACCAGGCCAGATCACATGTGCACTGTAGCCCGAGCAGGTCATGGGGCCCTGGTGTGGGCTGCAGTGAGGGCAGCGGTGGGGGCTGCAGGTCCTGCTCCACTTCATGGGGCAGGCAGCGTCTCTTGGAGCAAGGGGACAGAACAGAGCAAGGAGGCCCCTCCCTGGGCATCCCCGCCCTGGATCTGGGGGGTGAGGGCAATGTCAGTCCCAGGGCCAGGAAGGGGGCAGCCTCTAGAGCAGATCATTAATGCCCAGCTCAGGACAGACAAGTGGTCCAGGGGGTAGCACCTTTGCATGTGCCCAGTGCTGGCCAGGTGGGTGACCTGGGCCTTCTCCTGAACCCTGGAACTGGAAGGGGCTTCTGTAGGTCTGGGAGGGCTCTTGTCCTTAGGTGGTGAATGTCCTGGGCACAGATGAGTCTGAGTGTGCCCCCTCCCCTTCTTCCCCTTTCTCCCCTGCCCTCCCTTCGCTCCCTTCTCTTCCCTGTTTCTCTTCTCCCCGCCCTCCCCTTTCCTTCTCTCTTCTCCCTTGCTCTCCCCTCTCTTACTCTCTTTTACGCTCCCCACTTCTCTCCCTCTAATTTAGCCTCCCCCGGTGGCCAAGAGGGAGGCTCTGATGTCCCAAAGTGGTGCTGGCTTTGATTTTAGCATTCCTGAGGTCTGCTGTGGCCCAGACACCAAGGACATTCATGGAGAGGCAGTCCTGAGGCTCCAGGCAACTGGACCACCCATCCCAACCCAGACCCCTGGGACACTGTGGGGAACCCTGGGACAGAACCACTTTGCTCCAAAGTCTGCCCACTTCCCCTGGGCCTGGCCCCTGGACTCTCCTGCCCTGCAAGGGATGGCCCTGGGCCAAATAGCTCAGGGCATCCAGGATTTGGTCTGGGAGGAGTCCCATCCCATCCCTTCCCAAGGGAGCCCATGGTGGTGACTGTGTTTGCTCCAAGACACAGCCACTCTCCTGAAGGCAGCTCCCACCTATCCCCCATCCTGAGGGGGCTTTGCCTCACACCTGGTCCTGGCCACTGGGGTCCCACCAGCCAGCCCCAGCTCATGTGCTCCAGCTTCCAAGTGGGCAGAGTAGGAGTTCCAAGGATACCTGGAAGTCTGGGCAGGGCTGTCACTGTGGCACACTACTGGGCAGGGAGGCCAAGCTTCCCAGCTGCATAACTGGGCAGTGGGCACTGCACAGGGCCAGGCGATGCAGAATAGAGTCTTGACCTTCCTAGAGCAGCCAGGGCCTGGCTCACTTCCCATTGCCAGCTGTGAAAACCTAGCGGCCACCCGTTGTGCATATAGACCTGTGCACACCTGCTCCCCATGCAGGGAGTGTGGTGGGGGCTGCACCTCCCTCCTGGGAGGCCCCTGGACACTCTAATTGCACCCAGTGCTCAGCCCCCATGTTACTGGGTTCCAGAAAGACCCCTAAGCCCTCTCTTACCAGAGGCCTAAAGCCATCTGTTTCCTACAGGAAATCGAGGTAGTGCGTGACTGGAAACCAGGTGGCACCAGTGTCTCAGCTGCTCCCCTCCTAGGCTCCTGAGGCCCCTATTGCATACCCAGGCCTGGCTGAGATGACCGAGCCCAGAAGGGAGTCTGCAGGGGGCAGAGGAAGGGCACACAGGCAGCTCCGGGTTGTGGGAGGAGTAGGTTGCAAGGTCTAGGTGGGAAAGGACCTGGCAGGGGCAGGTGAAAGACTCAGGCTAGACACAAGGCAGAACTCCCAGCGTGTTGGTTCAGGATGACCTATGGGTGCCTGGGCCTTTGCCCCTACCTGCCCTTCAGTTGGCCCCACATAGCAGTTACCTTCAGTCACTTCAGCAAAACTCTAAGTGTGACCTTGGGCTCTTTTAGGTGGATGTGGGCCTCAAGCCTGGTGGGTTTTCCTGGGTAGACAGGAAGGAGGGTGAGGGGCAGTCTCAAGCCTGTTCATCCAAGAGGCACACAGCCTGGGTGCGGGGGCAGGCAGTGTCTTTGGTGCTCCGTGGAGTCTGGGGAGGCCCAGGCCATGCCTGGACAGGAGAGGGCAGGGAGGTGGGCAGAGCACCAGAACAGCTGTCCCATCTCATCCTTATAGAAACAGTTCCCAAGTTTGCTTTGAATCTTCTCTATCTGGCAACTCACTGTGCTTAGTGCTCGGTCTGGGAGAGGAGACATTTCATATCACCTTCAGAAATACCAAACCCAAACTGTTTATCTCATACAAAACTGAAGGAAGGAAACTGCTAGTAGGGGCTGGACAATATGCTGAGCCCCCCCCCAACAGGTAGAACCACCCATTGGAGTCCTGTGCCGGAGCTGGGAGAGCCCCATCGCCCCCACATATGCAGGTATTTCTCCAGGCACATCTGATCCTGCAGCCCCACAGAAGAGGGGCTGGGGGAGATGCTGGGTGCCGTCTGTGGTCCTGTCTAAAATTCTCAAATCAGGGATTACCCATATGTTGCTTATTTAATTAAAAATAAATACAGAGCTAAAAATAACTGTCACATAGTTATTCCTGAAACCTTAATAATACTGAAAATATAAAGAATATAAGTCGCTGTCTGAACAGTCTCCATCGTGCTAGCAGCGTTTCTGGATTGACAGTTGCCCTGTAGGGTTGGAAGATGCCACTGCAGGGAAGTGTGCATAGGACTCTCCACGTTGTTTGCAACCCTGTGACTCTACAATTATTTCCAAAGAAAGAATTGGAAGAGAAATCTGCCTGCCTGTCCCCAGTGGGCACCGCACCCCGCCGTGCTGCTTCCATTTGGACCAGACGTACTCTGGACACCTTGGTTTGCCATCTGCCCATCTTATTTACGCTGTGTCTGTTCTTCAGGTTGAAGGAACATTGGTGAACAGCCCAGGGCTCACCTCAAAGTGCCTCTGGGTCCCTGTGAATCCTCCCGATGGAACAGGCTGGAAGGGGTGGGAGGTCAGTGAGATGGGACTCGGGCCCAGTGGGGCTCACAGAAGCCCTGGACCCCACAGATTTGGTTTTGGGGGAGATTCAGAACAGCCAGGGTGGGAGGGAGAGAAGACCTGGGGCAGACCGGGCTCGGTGCTCTCCAGAACCACCGCCTCCCCAAGTGAAACATGCACTGCAGTTGAGAGTAGATGCTACCGCAAAGGAGTTAAAGCCAGGGCCTCCCGGGCCTCCTCCCCCAGTCCTTCCCCATCTCCCCCTTCCCTCCCTTATTTCCTCTCCCTCCTCTCCCCTTCCCACCCTCTCCACTGCCCCACCCACTCTGGGTTTGCCCTCCAGTCCTGGAAGTCTTGGAATTTGAGTTTGGTGGAAACCAGGAGAGGGTGGATTTGCAGCTTTTCCACTTGAACCCCGGGGGTCAGGTGGGCAGCTGGATGTTGAGCTGGTTTGGGCCTGGGGTTCCTAGCAAAGTCTGTGAGCAGGGGCAATGGGCACACCCTCCCCACACCCAGGTGGGAAGCAGTGAGCTGGCCCCCTCCTCCCATGCTTGGAGCACAGAGCACCCCTCCAGGTGTGACCCAGGGTAAGTGACCAGAGGCCTTGAGAGGGGTAAGAGACCTCTATAGATGGGAGGGTCAGAGGTCAGAACTACAGCTAAAGGCTAGGCTCTTGATGGTGACCAAGGTGGTGCCCAACCAAAGGTCATAGCCTGCAGCCGTCAGCATGACTCAGCCTGGGTGCGGGGGCAGGCAGTGTCTTTGGTGCTCCGTGGAGTCTGGGGAGGCCCAGGCCATGCCTGGACAGGAGAGGGCAGGGAGGTGGGCAGAGCACCAGAACAGCTGTCCCATCTCATCCTTATAGAAACAGGCAACATTTCTGGTCTCCCCATAACCTGTTGAGGTTAACTCCAGAGAAGGCCCTAAAACTAAGGTAGGTGTAAGGGCTTCTTGTGGGTCTCTACAGTAAGCACGCGAAGGGAGTGGACATGTTCCTGGGGATCACTGTCCTCGACACCCCTGCCTAACAGCCTCTGAGCTTGGGGACTCCCCACTTGTCCTTCGAATGGGCAAGTACCTCAGCATGTGTCCATTGCTCCAGGCAGCCTCAGCTCAGGCAACGGTGGGCATTGGCTTCTGGCCAATGACACAGGCAGAGTTGTGAGAGGCCAGCAGGGGCCTGTGGGCCTAAGCATCTCCTCCCAGCTGGACTGGACTGGGCTGGGCTGGGCTGGACATTAACCTGGCTATGGGACTTAGTCAGGTCTGTCACCATTCTGGATTTGGGTCTGTTAGTCCAATTTACTTTCTGGGAGTGCCTGGTGTGGGCCTTGGTGGGGAGACTGACTTCTCCCTGAAGCCTGTTTGGTGCAGCTGAGCCTGGCTGCTGCCTGCCCCTTCTTGAGCCCCCCACGCACTGTGAAGCTGAGCTGAAAGGCCGTCTGGGGCCAGGGATGACCAAAGGCATCTCTGTATGGGGAGGGTGGTCAGGAACATGGTCTTCTGTTCCCACAGTCCTGCCCAGAGTCCATGGCCAGCCCTGCTGCCTCCGAGCTTCTAGCCTGCGAATCCAGGAAATTATTGGGTTCAGCTTCTGGAAGGGCTAGATCAGGGCGCGCTTGGCCATAGGGAGGACTCTGGAGAAGGAAGCGGAAGCCGTAGGAAACAGATTTGAAGCTGCATAACCCACTCCACACAGGTGGAGTGTGAAGGGCTCACAAACCTGTCAGGCACACAGGGAGGCAGCAGCCTCAACAGGAGAAGGCAGGCTGACTTCCACCCCCTTCCACGTGTTGCCTCCTAGCTGGGGAAACCAAGGCAAGTCCATGGCAGAGCTGGGAAACCAGTGAGCCCCAGGATTCTAACTCCTGATTCAGTGCTCCCTCTGCTGGGCATAATGGAGGTGACAGCTCAGGTCCTACAACAGGAGATGGCCTGGCGTCCCCTGTGTGATGACGGCCTGGCGACCCCCGTGTGATGACAGGCTGGCGTCCCCAGTGTACTTGTGGTGAGCTTGAGATTCTAGGGAGCCACAGTGCTCCTTAGAACCCTGTGGGGGCTGCATTAGGAGCAAGGCTTCGGCCTCAGAGTAGACACCTATCATTGTTCAATGTCTAAAGATACTCCTGGAGCTAGGACAGCCCCCCTGCAGTTCCTGGAGGGAGCTGAGGCCCAACAACCCCCAGCTGCGGCTGTGCTGTCCAGATCGGGTTGCCAGCCCTTGGGGACACCTTGCGGAGGGACAAAGCCTCAGCAGGGCAGGTGCCAGTGCTCAGGAGTGGCTGGAGGTCAGCGAGCCACCCTGGTTGGCCGAGTGGATTCGGCATGTCCTTCAGCTTCCTGGGAGCTTAGCTGTTCTGGTAACCCAGAACCACCTCCAAGGGCCCAGCTGGCACCTCCACAAGCCAAGCTGTCTTCCCTACACCTGCACTTGGCAGTGAACATGGGAAGAACCTACTGCAAGGAACTGATCTTCCTTGTGGGTGGGCAGGTGCCACTGTGGCCACCTCCCACTGTCACCCCCCTGGAGCACTGTGCCCACCTGGCTACGTGCTCAGCTGGTGAGAATCTGCTCACTCCGATTTTTGGTTCAGGGACAGGCTCCTCCTGTTCTGAGCAGGGGGCTCTGACACTCAGTGACCCATTTATCCTCTGTCTTCTGTTCATCTGGGCCACAGGGCTCCTGGTGAACGAGGTCAGTGAAACTGGCTGAGCTGAGTCACAATTCCCTGCAGGGCTGTGAGTGTCCCTCCTCTGGGAGTTCTGCAGGACAGGCCCACCTTGGACACCAGCACTTCACACACACACCCATAGTAGTTGCTCATTTTACCCTTGTGGACAGGTTTCTTTGTTGCCAGCCCCTCAGACCAGCTTTTGGGCAAACTGTGTCCACACTCAAGAGGGTCTTCTTTAGCCAGGGGCTATTTGAATTCAGGGACCCTACACTCCACCTTAGACAAACATCTCCCAGCTGGAGGTTTTGATACAGCCTTCTTGGGGGCAGTCTGGGAACATCTACAAAATAGCCAAAGCAAGAACTCTTTGTCCAGACAGGGGCCTCTCTCTAGGTACTCTTGTCCAGGTGGGCACATGAGTGTCAGGAGCCGTGCAGCTAACTCTCAAACAGTCCCGGGAAGGGCTGTCAGTGAACGGTGGGGACTGATGCTCGGTCTTGTGGGTCTTCAGTGTCCAGTCCAATGAGATGCAAGGGTAGAATGTGTGCAGTCAGTCAATATGTGAGGCAGGCACATAGACCTACCCACTCAGGTGCAGTCGGTGTCCAGAGAGTTCCTTCTGGGATGGTGGTTGGGGTGGTGACTTCTGTACCCTATGAGTACAAAGATAGTATTTTTTAACCATAGGCCTGGCTAACTTTGAAATAAATTTAAAAATAAAAACGTTTTAATGCCAGTAACTTTTAGAAAATTCCACACCACCTGGGGGTGCAATGGACAGGGGCACAGTGGGCAGGGGCTTAGTGAGGAGGGTGCTCAGGCACGCAGCAGGTGTCCTGAGTGTGGACAGCCAGATGGGATTGGCTCTTGTTTGTCGTTAGGGCAGAGGATGGCAGACAGCCATGGTCTCAAGTCACTTGGACCACTCAGAGAGGTCATCATAAACCCTCTGACCCCTGTGCCCGTGACATGAGCTGCTGGTTGTTCCTTGTGAGGGAGAAACAGGTTGCCCCTGACACCTTGGTGCTGGCCAAGAACTCCAGCCGAGGGGTGTGGATGTGGGGCCAAGGACCCCAGGTGCAGAGTGCACACACACTCTCACCAATGTCTAGCGTCTGGGTGAAAAAGGTCCCACATAGGCATCTGTTGTAGAGGTGCCGATGCACTCAACTGCCATGACTCTGCTTTAGCAATAGAAAGGTTGTGAGGGGTGGGACCCTGTCCCCTGCCTGGTCCACATCCCTTGGCAGGCAGGGCAGCAGTGCAGACCCCAGGGCCAGTTCCTGCACCTTCCCAAAGAACTGAGCTGAGTGGTAAGTGTCATTTGGAGGCTCATGACCTGGACCTCCTTGTCCTGCAGCAACTGGGCTATGGGTGCAGGTGCAGCAGCCAGACCCTGGCCTCCCTGACACATTCTGGGGTCCTCAGGTCTGGCCAAGGTGGAGGCCTTCCCCTGGGATTGGCCTGGGGGGCGGTCCCAGCCTCTCCTGTGAGTACAGCACCTGGGACCCTGTCCCTGTTCCTTAAGCTGCGTTGGGGCCCTCCTGTCTTTCTGCTTGTTTGGGTCAGCACGGAACCCCCTGAATTTCAGGGCTGGCATGACGGCACTTCCTTGGGCCTCAAACAGTGGGTGGGGACACTCCTCCTCTTCACATTTGTGAGTAAAACCCACTCAGCCCCAGGACTCTTCCCCTCCAAAATCTGCTCATAAGCTACTCTGCAGAGAGACATCAGTGAGCCCAGCAGGGGGCTGCAAAGTGCCCCCCAGAATTCATGTCTACCCACTACCTGTGAATGTCACCTTATTAGAAATGAGGTCTTTGCAGGTATAATGACATTAAGATAAGGTTATCCTGGATTGGGTGAGACCCCATTCTAGTGGTGGGCATCCTCATAGGAGACACAGAGGCAAAGAGGAAAGTTTGAGAGCAGAAAGCGGCAGGGGTGGGAAGCCAAGGAAGGAAGGAGCCACCACCTGCCTGAATTTCAGCCAACTGATACTGATCTCAGAGCTGGGAGAGAACAAATATCTGTTGTTTTAAGTCACCCCCAGGGCTTTGCATCCCAGCATGCAACCATCTAAGAAGTCACCTGAGCTTTAAGAGGCCACTTCCCGAGGGGCAGAGGGGCCAGTGTAGATACCCGAGACCGGCTTGGGCATTTGTGACAAATGAGACCCTGTGTTTAGGGGTCCTGGCCTGATGCAGAGGGCTGCACATAGTTGTTTCCCACACTCACCCTTCAAGAAGTGAGTCAGTACCCCACACTACAGAGGAAAGGGGGCTGGGGAGTGAAGGTCCCATGACTGGCCATGCAACTCCAAGGCCAGCAGGTGCCATCCTGCCTGAGGGATGTGAGGTGGGGGGAGAAGGGGCAGGGGCTCTGCAGTCATAGCCACTCAGCTGTTCTAGGCCCTTAGGGGGGCAGATACACAGCCCCTATCTGAGTGTCCCAAAGCCAGGCAAGGGGACATCTGGCCTTAGTTCAGAAATGAACAGCTCCTCCCCTCCTGTGAAGAGAGCCCTGCTCCTCAATGACTCTGGCCACCACCATCCCTCCCATGTCAGCTCTTATGCCTGATATACTCTGTTCATTTTTAGACCTACCCCAAACACACAGACTTCATCTTGGCATAAGGTGCCCATGGCCTGAGTATATCAAAGACCCAGTGGACCCAAATTTGTCCAGGGGTATCAGAAGTCCCTCCTGGCTCCGTGCCAGGGGAAACATCCAGCCTGCTCTTCTTCACTTTAGGCTACCCACGGCCTGGAGCCCTGGTGAGGATGGGCTAGGAGAAGTGGCCCTCCACAGGGCTGACCAGCTGCTGGTGCAGTTTCCACTCCGCCTGCAGTGGTGAGAGATACAGTCGTGTCTGCCCATCTGGATGCCCAGGCTCGTAGCTGTCTTGGGAGCCAATGCGGCCCCTGATAACCTGCTGACTCTGCTCAGTACACGTGCAGGACCTGACACCGGGCGCCCAGATGCACTCTGGGCCCGGCTCACCAAGACCTACCTGCTAGAACTGGATACCTGCTGGGAAGGCTGGAGTGGTGCCCGGGAATGAGACTGGGCTCCCCTCACAAGGCTGGAGCCAAGAAGGGGCTGTTCCATCCCCGAACTAAGACCAGAAGTCCCTTTGCTCGACCTGGGCCAGGGCGCAGAGCTGGCTGAAGTCTGCTGGAGATGAAACCAGGGTGAAGAATCAATGAGCAAGCTCGGGCACACGCTGGCGAGTGCCCAGCCTCAGGAGCGCGGTCACAGAGCAGCTGTCCCGGGGCGCCGAGAAGACGGCGGGCGGCCTGGCCTCGGACCGACTCCCGAGCCCTGCTGTCCGGCAACGCGGCGCCTCTTCCCGAGGGGAGGATACGCACCTGGGCGCGCACCTGGCTGCTTCTCACTCGGTCCCGGCGTCTCCGGACACGCCCCACGTGACATCCCAGGCTCGCCCCTCCTCCCGGCCGCAGCCACAAACTGGCACTGCTAGATGTGACCCGGGGTATGAAATCCGTACCGGAGGAGGTAGTGCGCAGGCGCGGCACGTGGCGTCCGGACGGCGTCCCCGGCATGCCCCGCGCGCGCTGACGTAGCGCAGCCTCGTCCCCGCCGCTGCGGCCGCCACTTTCGCCGCCGCCGCCGTCGCTGCTGCTGTCGCCGCCATCGAAGTCGGCGCGTCCTCGGTGCGTCCGTGTCCCGGGCTCGGCGGCGCCCCGCGCGCTCTGCAGACGCCGCCCGGCCGCGCCCGGGACTTGGCGGCGGGGCCCGGGGCCGCGCGAGCGCGGGTGACAGGCCCGGCCCCGCGGGGAGGGCCCGAGCCTGCGGGCGCCCCGGCCCGGCGCCGCGCTGTTCATGAAGCATGTCGGCCACCAGCGTGGACGCCCAGGTAGCGGGGCCGGGCCGGGCCGGGCGGGGCTCGGGGCCGGGGGCGCGCGTGGGCGCCGCCGCGGAGGGTGCTCCGGTGGGTAACTCTGTGTTTCCTTCTCCCGTCGGCGGCTCCCGCGCCTCGGCTTGCGGCGGTGCAGAGAACAAAAGGACAGGATAACAAAGGTGAGCTAGCCCGGCAGAGCGCGGCAGGGGTCCGGGGAGGGGGCCGCGTCTGGAGCCGAAACTTCCTCTCCGCCGCCGGCCTCGGGGAGATTGGGCGGGTCAGAAACAGGGACCTTTCTAGAAGAAGGAAATAAGTGGGTGCTTGGGCACAAGATCGGTGACTTGATGGGGGAGGGGAGGAGGGCGAGGAGATATGCCGGGTGGACGTGGGTCGACATGGCCGGACCGGGCCGCAAGGTTGAGTGGTTTGTGCTCTGCCGCCCGGTAGGGGCTGCTCGCGGCGAGAGGCAGCCTTGGCCCTGCAGGCCGGTGCTTACATGAGCACCCGTAAGCGACACTTCCTGTTTGCTTGGAAGACTGTTTTTAACCAGTGTGTGTGTTAACTCGGGCGTAACTGAAAATGGTTCATCATGTTTTAAGATTGGAGGAGTCCCAGCACTTTATTTACCATTCTTTTTCTGGCTGGGCTGCGTGGCAGTGGCAGTATGCGCTTCAGGGGTGTCATCTAATTACAGCCCCCTCCCAGCCTCAGTGCTCCACATGCCTCTTTGGGCTTTTGGAGACACCATTCTGTTTGTAACTAGTAAGTCTTCTTAGACCATATTGATTTCGCCCCTGGCGATGCCTTTCTTGCCTTATGTTGTTTGCACCTGTACTTTGTCAGTGTCTCTCCAAACAATGATTACATCTTTATTAAAAATGTAGTGTGGTTTACCGAGATTCTGTTTAGTGCGTGAACATCAGTTTTGTATTGATTGTGTCCATTTTTAACAAAAGCATAGTTTTTACTAGCAATTGATGAAAGTAGACTTTACTATGATTTCCAGGCTTGAAAGTAGTCTTTTAAGATCTGAAGGTAATATTTTGCAACTTCTTGTTCTAGTACAAAATGGTTCTCTGCATCAGAAGGACACAGTTCATGACCATGACTTTGAGCCCTACCTTTCTGGACAGTCGAGTCAGGTGAGTTTACTTTGATAGCATACTTTATTTTTAAATTTGTTTCATTAGGTAACACACCTTTACTGTCATATTTCTGATTTTTAAGTTATCCTAAACAACAGTGAAGCAGATTGTAAGGTGTTGGAAACAAGAGTGCTAACAAAGACTTGCTTTGAACAATTGCCTCTCCTTAAACTTGGGGAGTGAGTGTGATGAGGATAGATTTCTCTTTGGAGGAATTAACATCCCACTGGGACTGGGATGCAAATATTTCTAGGTGGCTCCAGCACTTGTGGGTCAGTGTTGCAGCCCATTTGTTCCCAGCCGCCATGCTGTCTCCATCTTGTTGTGTCTGTGCATGCGTCCTTTAGTTGCGCTTTTGCTGTTTGTTGTCCTCGATGTGGTGGCTGCAGGGGGAGGATGGCTAAGACCTTTGTGTCAGAGACAGAAGAGAGCAGGGATTTCAGGATTCATAGGGGCTCACTTGTGAGTAACCCATGTTACTGGAAAAGAAGTGATTAGAGGGGACTGGTGGACTGCTCTGCTGTCCTGGACAGCTCTAGCTGGAAGCCCTGAGAAGCTCCACCTTGCACAGCAGGCAGGGTGGGAAGCCTAACGGGTGGTTGGTTGTCAGACTTCTGTCTATGTGACCTGTGTGCTGGGTCTGTCCGTTTATTGTTTAAATGGATTTCCAGGGATGCTAAATGTTTAATGTAATATACATCTTCTAATATCCTGAGTTACATCTCATCTTTAAGTTTGACTCAGAAGTGGCCCTGGGTGTCTCTGTGGCCTTACTTCTGTTGGGTTTTGTGGCCATGTGCATGTTGATGTGACCAGGAGAGTGTCAAGCTGGTGGGAGGGCTCCCTGTGGAAGAACCATTCCCTTTGTCCTACTGTCTGCGAATGTACCTGCAGACATTGCCTCAGAGAGTGTATCTCTGCCACTTCCCTGTTGGCCTGCTTCTCCCTCCTGCCCAGCTCTGCCAGATGTCCACAGGAATGGCTACTGCAGAGGAGCCAGGATGGTTGATGTCTGTTTGTAGGAGGATTATTTTCCTGTGTAGAACATCCAGTGTCTAATTTGTTTTTCACCCTGAGAATCTCAAAGGTTTTATTATAGGCTGACAGTTCTTACTGCATTTTAAAAGATGATTTTGAAATTGCTGACAAGTGGAACAGTCGATAAGGAGGCAATTAGAAAGGAAATCTGATCCCTGAAGTCTCAAGAATTCTAGGCTTAGACCAGGAGGCAGAAGGTTGTAGCCTGGCTGCCGGGTCACCACAGTCTGTGAGCATCGGCTGCTGATGGGCTGGGGGCTCTGAGGAGCAGCTGTTTCTGTGGGAGCGAGTTGCTTCCTGTCCCACTGTGCTGTCTGGGGCGCCACACCTGCCTTGTTGTGCCCCTGACTGGAGATCTGGCGCAAGAGTCCACTGTTCTTTGAAGGGTGGTCTTGGAGTCCCCACAAGAGGTAAACATTGACAGGCAGCAGGTCTTTTTTTTTTTTTTTTTGAGACAGAGCCTCAAGCTGTCACCCTGGATGGAGTGCCGTAGCATCACAGCTCACAGCAACCTCCAACTCCTGGGCTCAAGCGATTCTCCTGCCTCTGCCTCCCAAGTAGCTGGGACTACAGGCGCCTGCCACAACGCCCGGCCATTTTTTTTTGGTTGCAGCCATCATTGTCGTTTGGCGGGCCCAGGCTGGATTCGAACCCACCAGCTCTGGTGTACGTGGCTGGG
>CAUYRH010153729.1:0-17086 GCA_963574655.1 Perodicticus potto | reverse complement strand
GGGCCCACCAAACAACAATAATGGCTGCAACCAAAAAATGGCCGGGCATTGTGGCAGGCGCCTGTAGTCCCAGCTACTTGGGAGGCAGAGGCAGGAGACTCGCTTGAGCCCAGGAATTGGAGGTTGCTGTGAGCTGTGATGCCACAGCCCTCTATCCAGGGTGACAGCTTGAGGCTCTGTCTCAAAAAAAAGAAGAATGTTTCTGCATTCAGAGTGGAATTTTATCCTTCTACTCAAATTATTCCTATCCCTCTTATTTTCACTCTAATTTTATGCACACACACACAAATATACAGCCCTTATGAAGACTTTTTACTGGTTCTAACTTGTAAGTTTTTGTCTGACCCTTTTCCACAGTCTGACCTTTTTTGTTTTAATGTTCTTTCTTTTGGATTCATTCATGTCTACAATAGATAGGAATATAGATATGGATATAGATATATACAGCTAAATTGTCCAAGGTTTGAAAAATCATACAATGATTTTTAATATCTAGTCCATTAATATCTAAATGGGCTATTATGTGAGCAGCTAAATATAATAAAGGGAAATACTGAGATTAGAAGCGCAAAAAACAAAAATTCTTAGCATTCTCTGTATCTGATTAATCCTATCTTCTTTCTGATTGCTTCAGTAGACCAATTGGTAATTTTAGAAATTTAGCTTTGGCCCTAGCTTAAGAATAGGGTTTTTTTTTTTTGTTTGTTTGTTTGTTTGTTTGTTTTTGCAGGTTTAGCCGGGGCTGGTTTGAACCCACCACCTCCGGCATATGGGGCCAGTGCCCTACTCCTTTGAGCCACAGGCGCCACCAGAAATAGGTTTTTTTATTTCAGAAGTTTTTTTGTAGATAATTGGTTTAGGACTGGAAATGTTTAAAATGGTGGTTGTTTTCTTTTTCTTTTTCTTGTTCTTTTTTTTGAGACAGAGTCTCACTATGTCGCCCTCAGTAGAGTGCAATGGCATCACAGCTCACGGCAACTTCAGACACATGGGCTTAAGCGATTCTCTTGCCTCAGCCTCCTGCAAGCGCCCACCACAATGCCTGGCGATTTTTTTTGTTGCAATTGTCGTTGTTTAGCAGCCCTGATCTGGGTTTAAACCTGCCAGCCCCCATGTATGTGGCCAGTGCCCTAACTACTAAGCTATAGGCGCTAAGCCATGGTGGTGGTTTTCTAATCCAGCTGATCAAGTATTTTAGCGCTTAATACTACTGAATTAAATAAACTACTGAAGGTAGGCTTAGTTCCAATTTTTACGTCCTGGATAATAGGAGTTATCTGGAACTTTCGAAGAAGAAAGGAGAGAAAATTTTGTTTCCTTTAATTGGGCTCACAGCTAGCCCTGGGAGGAGTGTCTTTGACCACATTCTAACTTCTTTCTGAAAGGATACTAGCATGATACTCAATCCTTAAGAGTAGATGTATTTAACTTGAGTTAACCTGAAGAAGGCTATTTGATAATGGAATTCCTTCCACTAGGGAGTCAAGAGAGGGATGAGGGACCAGTTGTGGTGGCTCATGCTTATAATCCTAGCATTCTGGGAGGTCAAAGTGGGTGCATCTCTTGAACATGGGAGTTCAAAACCAGACTAATCAAAATGAGATCCCCTTCTCCACTAAAAATAGAAAAACCTAGCTGGGCATTGTGACAAGCGCCTATAGTCCCAGCTACTCGGAAGGCTGATGTAAGAGAATCTTTTGAGCCCAAGAGTTTGAGGTTGCTTTGAGCTATGATGCCACAGTACCCTACCTGGGATGACAGAATAAGACTCCATCTCCAAAAGAAAAAAAGAGAACCAAAGGACATGGTGACATAGAGGAAAGATAATAGAGTGTAACTCTGTTTGGGGCAGCTAATATTACTTCATGAAGCAAAGGGGGTCCAACCTGCAGCCTGTGGGCCACATGTGGCACAAAATGGCTCTGAATGCGGGCCCAACACAAAATTCACAAAAGTGTAAACTTACTTGAAACATTATAATTTTTTTTTTTTTTTTGATACAGAGACTCACTCTGTTGCTCTGGGTAGAGTGCTGTGGCATCATAGCTCACAGCAACCTCAAACTCCTGTGTTCAAGTTATCATCTTGCCTCAGCCTCCCAAGTAGCTGGGACTACAGGTGTGTGCCACTGTGCCCATCTAGTTTTCTATTTTTAGTAGAGATGGGGTCTGGCTCTTACTCAGGCTGGTCTTAAACTCCTGAGGTCAAGCAATCCACCTGCCTCAGCCTCCCAGAGCGTTTTTTTTTTTTTTTTTTTTTTTTTGAGACAGAGCCTCAAGCTGTCACCCTGGATAGAGCGCTGTGGCATCACAGCTCACAGCAACCTCCAATTCCTGGGCTCAAGCGGGTCTCTTGCCTCCGCCTCCCAAGTAGCTGGGACTGCAGGTGCCCGCCACAACGCCTGGCCATTTTTTGGTTGCAGCCCTCATTGTTGTTTGTCAGGCCCGGGCTGTATTCGAACCCGCCAGCTCAGGTGTACGTGGGTGGCGCCTTAGCCTGCTGAGCCACAGGCGCCGAGCCAGCCTCCCAGAGTGTTAACAGGTGCGAGCCACCATGCCTGGCACATTATGAAATTTTTTTGTAATTTTTTTTTTTTTTGGAGGAGCTTAATTGCACAGTTCTGAGTGTGAAATTTGTAGAAGACAATGCAATGTCATGTAAAATATAGGTATACTCTTGATATGTATATGCATGCATGACTTCAGTTTTACAGTAGTGTGTACCTTCAAGCGTGTTAGCTGCTAAGTGCAGACAGTCAAGTTGACATCATCAGACATTATATGTGCTCATGGTGACTTGGTGAAGCAGTGATTGTCAATAATATTTCATCCTGCCATTGCAACATTAATGTTATTCAGAAGTTAGGTAACCATTTTTTTGAGACAGAATCTCAAGCTGTCGCCCTGGGTAGAGTGCCGTGATGTCATAGCTCACGGCAACCTTAAACTCTTGCAATCAAGTGAATCTTTTGCCTCAGCCTCCCAGGTAGCTGGGACTACAGGCACCTGCCACAACGCCCAGCTATTGTGTTATTTTAGCTGGCCTGGGCTGGGTTCGAACCCACCAGCCTCAGTGTATGTGGCCGGTGCCCTACCCACTGAAGCTACAGGCGCTGCTCTAGGTAGACATTCTTATACATCACCTTCCACAGTTTACAGTCACCCTTCTTACCTCATCCTGCATCATCAGCCAAGATGTAGAAGGGGCTAAAACTTGCTTTCTATTTTGCTGTCAAGTTTCATAATAAAAGTAAAATATAGCCCCTTATATATTATTTTTTTATTCCACCATGGCTTCTAAAATGTCTCAAAAGAAAACCACAATCCCAAAAAACAAATTATGGATGGAGAAAGATTGTTCAATGGGAAGTGGACAGATGACTACTTTTCTGTTGAAACAAAGAATAAGGTACTGTGCTTAATTTATAGGAGTTGGTACAGTTTTCCAAGACTAATTTGAAAAGCATTATATGGAAAAAACATGCTGCCAAATTTGATGCGCATAAAAGATTGTGTCTTAAGGATGAAGTAGCAGAACTGAAAAAAGTCTGTTTTCTCAACAAATTTTTCTTTAAGTTGTAACTCAGATGGATTGCAGTAGCATTTTTTTTTTTGCAGTTTTTGGCTGGGGGTCAAGTTTCCTACTCCTTGAGCCATAGGCACCGCCCCTGCAGTAGCATATTTAATAGCAAAAAAATCAAAACCATTTATTGATGATAGTTTATTAAGCAATGTATGGAAAGCATGGCAGATGTAATTTGTCCTGAAAGAAAAAGGGAATATTTCTTTTCTTTTTTTCTTTTTAGACAGTCTTACTTTGTCACCTTGGATAGAGTGCTGTGGCGTCATAGCTCACAGCAACCTCAAACTTTTTTTTTTTTGGAGACAGAGTCTCAAGCTGTCACCCTGGGTAGAGTGTTGTGGCATCACATCTTACAGCAACCTCAAACTCTTGGGCTTAAGCGATTCTCTTGCCTCAACCTCCTAAGTAGCTGGGACTACAGGCACCCACCACAGCGCCTGGCTAGTTTTTGGTTATAGTTGTCATTTTTATTTGGCAGGCCTGGGCTGGATTTGAACCTACCAGCTCTGATGTATGTGGCTAGCGCCCTAGCTTCTGAGCTATAGGTGCCGCACCAAGCATCTCAAACTTTTGGACTCAAGTGATCCTGTTGGCTCAGTCTTCCGAGTAGCTGGGACTACGGGCTCCTGAGCTCAGACAATCTACCTGCCTCAGCCTCCCAGAGTACTAAGTGTAAACCACAGTGCCCAATGAAAGGGGGATATTTCTAAAATTAGTTTGCCTTACTATAGCCAGGAAAATTGAAGAAATTAGAAAATCTATCAAAAGAAGTTAGGAGACTAAAGCTGCTAATTTTAAATTTTATGCTTTAGCAATAATGACAGCACTGATGCTACAAATACAGCTCAGCTTGCCACTGGGCAGAGTGCCATGGTGTCATAGCTTATAGCAACCTTAGTCTCTTGGGCTCAAGTGATCCTCTTGCCACAACATCCCAAGGAGTTGTGACTGTAGGCACCTGGCACGACACACTGACTGCTAGTTTGTCTATTTTTAGTAGAGATAGAGTCTCACTTTTGCTCAGGCTGGTCTCGAACTCCTGAGTTCAAGCAGTCCACCTGCTTCTGCCTCCCGGAGTGCTGGGATTATAGGCATGAGCCACCACACCCAGCCTAACTTGACCTAACTCGTGTAAGAGGTATTGATAACTAATATAACACTGAAGAGATGTCTTTTTTAGTGCCATTAAGGAGCACAACTAAATCAAAATTTATTCAAAGCACTAAAAAATATGTTAAAATGTTTTGTGTCCATTGTCAACATATCTGGTATAGTTACTGATGGTGTCCTAGTGATGATAAGTAAAAGAGAGAGACTTGGCCTGAGTGTGGTGGCTCATGCCTGTAATCCTAGCCCTCTGAGGGGCCAAGGTAGGAAGATCACTTGACCTCAGGAGTTTTGAGGCCAGTCTAAATAAGAGTGAGACCTGGGAGAAAAGAAGAAAGAATAAGACCTGATCTGTACTAAAAAAATTAGGTAAGTTAGCCAGGTATTATGGAAGGTGCCTGTAGTCTCAGCTACTCAGGAGGCTGAGGCAGAAGGATTGCTTGACCCCAAGAATTTGTTGCTCTGAGCTAGGCTGATGCCACAGTACTCTAGCCTGAGCAAAACAGTCAGACTCTGTCTCAGAAGAAAAAAAGAAAAGAAAGAAAAATAAATAAAATTTTTTACAAAGAGAGATTTATAAAAGTTATGGAAGATGATGCACTTGCTGCCCAAACTCACATTTTTTGAAGTATCGTATAATACATCAAGAAAATTTATCGGCTCAGCACTTGTGGCTCAAGCGGCTAAGGCGCCAGCCACGTACACCTGAGCTGGGGGTTCGAATCCAGCCCGGGCCTGCCAAACAGTGATGGCTGCAACCAAGAAATGGCCAGGCGTTGTGGCGGGCGCCTGGAGTCCCAGCTACTTGGGAGGCAGAGGCAGAAGACTCGCTAGAGCCCAGGAGTTGGAGGTTACTGTGAGCTGTGATGCCACAGCACTCTACCCAGGGTGACAGCTTGAGACTCTGTCTCAAAAAAAAAAAAAAAGAAAAAATTTATGTGTAAAAGCTTTAAAAATGGATAATACCATGCAAATCATTCATGCTATGAATTTCATAAGGGCTGAGGGATGGAATCATTGCCAAATCTAGGAATTCCTTAAAAGTACTGATACTGACTATGGTAACATCATTTACTTTTTGGTGGAAGTAGGCTAAGTTGAGGCCAAATGTTGAAAAGACATTATGATTTATAATATGTTATCAAGCCATTTATGATGTCGAAAACCAAATTTGTGCCAGAATTTGACAATGAAAACTGGTTTACAGATTTAGCATTTTTAGTGGATTTAACGGCTTTTTAGTGGATTTAACAGCCCATTTAAGTGAGTTAAACATGCATCTTCAAGGTGAAACCCAATTTACAAATACGTTTCAAACTATAACAGCATTCCAAATGAAACCGAGATTATGACAAACTCAAATTAAGGCAATTGTGCATTTGGACATGTTAGCTAAACACAGTCCTATGAAGAGCAAAAAATATGTAGCCTTATTTTTTGATTTGATACAAGAATTTGAAACCAGATTTCAAGATTTCCAGGAAAATAATCAATATTTTGTTAACATTCGCAACTCCGTTTTCAGTCAACATGTGTTACCTGCTAATTTTCGAATGGAATGCATTAGAGCTGCTATCTGACATTCAAGTTAAAGAGTTTGATCATTTCTCTTCAGTGGACTTTTATAGATCCTGTCTTTGCAGAGACAAATATCTCTTGCTTCACAATTACACCTTATTTGTGTCATCACTTTTTGGCAGCACCTACATTTGTGAGCAACTGTTTTCAAGAATGAAGCACAGTAATTAGAACCAGAATATTTGATGAGAACTTGAGAAATCACTGAGAATTTGCAACTACTTCCATTGAACCAGATGTTGATGCATTAGTTTCTCAAATACAGTGTCAAATATCCACTAGTTTTATGTTGCCCCCTTTTCGTTTACCTTTTCTGTTTGTTTCTTTCTTTCTTTTTAGAGACAATCTCACTTTATTGCCCTCAGTAGAGTGCTGTGGGGTCACAGCTCACAGCAACCTCCAACTCCTGGGCTTAGGCGAGTCTCTTTCCTCAGCCTCCCGAGTAGCTGGGACTACAGGTGCCTGCCACAAAGCCCAGCTATTTTTTGTTGCAGTTTTGCTGGGGCCATGTTCAAACCCGCCACCCTTGGCATATAGGGCCAGCGCCCTACCCACTGAGCCACAGGCACCACCCCGTTTACTTTTATAATAAAAGATGTTTTAGGTGGCGCCTATAGTTCAGTGGGTAGGGTGCCGGCCACCTACACTAAGGCTGGCAGATTTGAACCCAGCCCGGGACAGCTAAAAGAACAATGACAACTGCAACAACAGAAAAATAGCCAGGAAAATAGCCAAGTGTTGTGGCGGGCGCCTGTAGTCACAGCTACTTGGCAGGCTGAGGCAAGAGAGTCGCTTAAGCCTAAGACTTTGAGGTTGCTGTGAGCTGTAATGCCACAGTATTATACCTAGGGTGACAGCTTGAGACCTATCTCAATAAATAAATAAATAAATAAATAAATAAATAAATAAATAAATGCCATTTTATTACTTAGATATGTACACTTCTATATTAGTGCTCGCAAACTTGAGACCCGCTTGATGATTTTAAAAGACTCCCTGGGCTCAGCGCCTGTGGCTCAACGGGCTAAGGTGCCAGCCACGTACACCTGAGCTGGTGGGTTCGAATCCAGCCCGGGCCCACCAAACAAGAACGACGGCTGCAATCAAAAAGTGGCTGGGTGTTGTGGTGGGCACCTATAGTCCCAGCTACTTGGGAGATAGAGGCAGGAGACTTGCTTGAGCCCAGGAATTGGAGGTTGCTGTGAGCTGTGATGCCACAGCACTCTATCCAGGGTGACAACATGAGGCTCTGTCTCAAAAAAATAAAAAAATAAAAGACTCCCTGAACTGGCCACAGCATAATTAGGATTATTATGTGAGGACTTTTTGGCATATCTGTGGCAAATATGACAAAAATTAAGCATGGACCTTTTTTTTTTTTTGCTCACCATCTTTTATTAGTGGTTGTGTATTTATTTATTTTTGTCCCACCCTATTCCCCTGAGCAGAGTGCAGTGGGCATGGTAATTCACTGCAACCTTAGACTGGGCTGTAGGCATCCTGCTGCCTCAGCCTCCAGAAGCCGCTGGAATTATGGGTCCTCGCCGCCGGCGCCTGGCTTGGTTTTTCCATTTTTTTCATGAGTCGGGGTTTCACTCTTGCTCAGGCAAGTCTCGAACTCCTGAGCTCAAGCAGTTCTCCCTCCTCAGCCTCCCACGGTGCTGGGATTACAGGCGTAAGCCACCGTGCTTGGCATGGTTGTGTATTTAATGTGTAGCCCAAGACAACTCTTCTTCAGAGTAGCCCCATGAAGCCAAAAGGTCAGAATTCCCTATGGTATACTGATCAGTAAGTAGGAAAAAACCTTCCCCATGAAGACATGCGAGATAAGCAATAGAATTCTCCCCAGGCGTTAATCATATACTTAGGTACTTGTGTAAACAGAGGTGGCCAATTAGTAGGTTGCAGTCACACTGAAGATAGATTTAGTTGGGTTGAGGGGGAGTTGTTTTTTGCGGTTTTTTGTTTGTTTTTGAAAAAAAGTCTTCTCTGTGCCCTGGGTAGAGTGCTATGGCATGATAGTTCACAGCAACTTCAAACTTTTGGGCTCAGGTGATCCCCTTGCCTCCTGAGTCCCTCCTGGGACTACAGGTACCCACCACAATGCCCAGCTGGTTTTTCTATTTTTAGTAGAGATGAGGTCTCGCTTTTGCTCAGGCAGTGCACCTGCCTTAGCCTCCCAGAGTGTTAGGATTACAGGTGTGAGCCACCAAAGCAGGCCTGAAGACAGATTTAGTGACTATTAATTTCAAGTAAGAGAAATTTCTAACAGTAAAATGAAGCTTCTTTGAGGTCTCAGAGGAGCTTTATCTTAGTTCACCAAAACTTCTTTTGCCATAATAAATTCTGAGTTTCTTTATATACAATATTTTACCTAGATATTAGGTGATAGCTTTAGTGTAGGAAAGTAGACTTATGAGAGTATAAGAGATATGTTTACTTTTTTTTTTTTTTTTTTTTAAGATACTTGGCAACAGGCTCAGTGCCTGTGGCTCAACAGGCTAGGGCGCCAGCCACGTACACCTGAGCTGGTGGGTTCGAATCCAGCCTGGACCCTCCAAACAACAATGACAGCTGCAACCAAAAAAAAAAAAATGGCCGGGCGTTGTGGCAGGCGCCTGTAGTCCCAGCTGCTTGGGAGGCAGAAGCAAGAGACTCGCTTGAGCCCAGGAATTGGAGGTTGCTATGATGCCACGGTACTCTATCCAGGGTGACAGCTTGAGGCTCTGTCTCAAAAAGAAAAAAAAAGATACTTGTCAACAGATCTATAAAATTCTGGGCAGTATAGCAAAGTGAAGTGAAAATTTTTCTACCCCAATTTCCAGCTCATATTCCCATTTTCTTTTCCAACTCTAACAAATGTTCCCTAAAATGGATTGTGAGCCAGGCCCAGTGGCTCACAGCTTTAATCCCACCCAGTACTTTTGGAGGGTCACTTGAGGGCAGAACTTTAAGACGAATTCGGACAATATAGTGAAACCCATCCTTTGCCCCACCCCCCTAAAAAAAAAAAGTTAACGGGTATGGTAGTGTGTACTTGTAGTGCTACCTACTTGGGAAGCTGAGGTGAGAGGATCCTTTGAGCCCAGTAGTTCAAGGCTTCAGTGAACTCCTGCACTCACTGCAGGGGTTAAATAAAATAAGCACCATCTGGAATGTCTAATAGCACCACATTAACAAGAAACCAATTCCATATCAGAATGAATTGAATTTTTCCATAAAAGTTAAATCTTAAACCCTGTCACCAGATATTTTATAACACATTCTGTACAAGAATATACATAAAAGTAAAACTGGTACATTTTGCATAGAAATCACCATTTTGGATTAAATTGTTTCTCCTTTGGTTATGTACCAATGATCAAAAAATAATCAGTGTATTTAATAAGCTACTTCATGTGGGTAGCGCCTGTGGCTCAGTGAGTAGGGAGCCAGCCCCATATGCAAGAGGTGGTGGGTTCAAACCCAGCCCCGGCCAAAACCTGCAAAAAAAAAATAATAATAAGCTACTTCATGAATTATATATTTCAGAATTTGAGTGTCTGGTGTTTAAAATTCAAGTTTGTCACAGAATAAAACTGCCCAGGAGCTGCATGTATTTTACACTAATCATGTATTAAGCTTCATATAAGGCAGCATTCTTTTAAGTGAGAATACATAATCCAATAGACTTTTTGTCATAAATCTAATGATAAAATATATTCCGAAAGTAAAGGTAATAAGGATTTAATTGCAAATCAGCATCCTAATGTTCTCTAATTACCTTGAAATCTTTTTAGTTGACTGTCTTCTATTATATAATTCCATACATACTAGTAATTTCATTTATTGAAGCCAGTATTTGTTACAGGAAATGCTGATCTTAGTGAATCTCAAATATTGGAAGGGAAATGTTCTTTAATAAATAATTAAAACACTTTTTCCTACTTTGCCAAGTTTAGTGCTGGTCCTATTTCCTTTTATATCCAGAGAATTTTATAAGTGATAATAACTAAATTATGGCATGGAAAACATCCTCTTGATTCTTTGAGGAATCACATAAGGTATATTACATGATAGGTTATTCTAAGCAGGTTAAATAGACTAGCTTTATCTTAGGTGGCTTATGGTATTAAAGATGAATTATCATATTCTGCTTTAATGCTAAAACACTAAATGAATTCTGATGATGATTAAAGTTGGGAATTTCTTCTCTTGACAGCATCAACAAAGAAAGCATTGTGGATGTAGAAGGCGTTGTGAGGACAGTTAATCAGAAAATTGGAAGCTGTACACAGCAAGATGTTGAGTTACACGTTCAGAAGGTAACTTTTTTCAAAGTATAAATGCATATAAAAAGAGATTTGAGTACTTTTTATATCTTCTATGTCAAATCTTTTATGTTCTTAATAATTAAAGTTGATGTAAAATACAATACAATAGTACCTATAACAAATTGGTCAACATATGGAGGTGGTCAACATAAGGAACTAGACCTTACTACATGTAGTGCATGTATGGTCTATGAAAATTAGGACAATTTGGGGAGAGGAAGTGTGGATGGAGGGTAATTGGTGGGACCACACCTACAGTGCATCTCAGAAGGGTACATGTGAAATTTACTAGGTGTAGAATATAAATGTCTTCCCCTAGGCAGGATAATAAAGAGTTTTGACTTCAAAAAAAAAAAAAAGAATAGGGCGGCACCTGTGGCTTAGCGAGTAGGGCACCGGCCCCATATACCGAAGTTGGCGGGTTCAGGCCCAGCTCTGGCCAAACTGCATCAAAAATTAGCCGGGCACTGTGGCGGGTGCCTGTAGTCCCAGCTACTTGGGAGGCTGAGGCAAGAGAATTGCCTGAGTCCAAGAGCTGGAGGTTGCTGTGAGCTGTGACTCCACGGCACTCTACTGAGGGCGACAGAGTGAGACTCTGGCTCTACAAAAAAAAAAAAAAAGAATATAAATGTCTTAACACAATAACTAGGAAAATGCCATGAAGGCTATGTTAACCAGTTTGATGAAAACATTTCAAATTGTATATAAAATCAGCACATTGAACCCCATGATTGCATTAATGTACACAGCTATGATTTAAAAAAAAAAAAGAAAAGGAAATTAAGACAACTTAAGGAGGTGGTCACCTATAGAATAGGGTCTACTGTACTGAGATTTGTAAGTTGATTACTGAATCAATTAGCTTTTGTTATATAACCGATCACCCCAATACTTAGTGTCTTAAAACAACAAATGATTTACTTGCTCACGATTCTATGATGCACCCAGCTGAAGATGGCTCTTTTACACAAGGTGGCATTGGCTGGGCTCACTGAGATCTGGGACATAGTTTCCTGTGGCCTTCCCTTATCCAGCAGGCTAGCCCAAACATGTTTACATGGTAGCAGCCGGGTTCCCAGAGGAAAGCCCTAATGTATAAACACTTTTTAAGCTTTTGCTTATGTCACATTGCTAAATATCCCATTGGTCAAAGTCAAATGGCCAAACAGATTTAAGAAATGGAGAAATAGATTGAGGAAAGGCAACATCATTGCATAGCAACATATATACAGGAGCGGGAAGAAGTACTGCAGCTATCTTTGCAGTCTGCCACAGTCACATGGGGAAAAGTATAAAACACCTCTGAAAAGTTTTCTTTACGAATAATACTGAACCTATACTTCTGTGAATTTTCTTCTGGTGATGTACCTTTAGAGGATGATTGATTACACTAAATCTTACGTCTCATTATAATCACATTTGATATTTTAACAGAATAGAGAAGTCACAAGAGACAGTACTGTATTGATTGGTCTTATATTCCAACAGTAACTTCTTTTTTTTATAAGTCTTATCCTTCATCTTTTCATTCTTCAGACATAAAAACTGAAAGTGCTTATCATCACCAATTTAAAATACCATGAGTGTATTTACATGTATTTAGTACTATTGAAATAACCCTAGCCAGAGGCTGTGGCTCACATCTGTAATCTTAGCACTTTGGGAGGCTGAGATAAGAGGATCACTTGAAGCCAGCCTGGGCAACATAGCAAGAACCTGCCTTTAAAAAAAATTAAAAACAGAAAAAAAAATAAAAATTAAAAAAATTAAAAATAATTAGCCAGGCATGGTGATGTGCACTGTAATCCTAACTATTTGGGAGGTGGAGGCAGGAGGATCAATTGAGCCCAAGAGTTTGAAGTTGCAATGAGCTACACAGTACTGTACTCCAGCCTGGGCAACAGAGCAAGATCCTGTCTCTAAAAACAAATAAATTATAGAAAACAAATAACCCTATACCTTTTAACCTGCCCTTCTCAGATTCAGGTCTAGATTTTGTCTATAGTATGCATCACTAAATTTCTTTTGAGGAATAGTTTTCAAGACAGTTTGGCTTCTTCCTATCATTACCCCTGAGTGTGTACACTTCCATGAACGTGTATGTAACAGAATCAAGCAGACTGACAGGCAGACAGATTCAGAGCAATAGATACATATGTGCTCACTAATTTGGGAGTACATTTGTATTTAACAGGAATTGATTGTCATAGAATTCTTGGAGACTTAGGAAATCTTGGGGGTTTTTTTTCTTTTTTTTTTTTTTTTGAGACAAACAGTCTTACTTTATCGCCCTCTGTAGGGTGCTATAGCGTCACAGCTCACAGCAACCTCCAACTCCTGGGCTTAGGCAATTCTCTTGCCCCAGCCTCCCGAGTAGCTGGTACTACAGGTGTCAGCCAGAACGCCCAGCTATTTTTTCGTTGCAGTTTGATCAGGGCCAAGTTCGAACCTGTCACTCTAGGTATATGGGGCTGGTGCCCTACCCACTGAGCCACAGGCACCACCCAGGAAATCTTATATTTTTTTACTGACCTAACTCAACAAATTATTTTGTTCTCTGTCTGCAAGTCTCATTTTGAACCAGCCCCACCAAGAAATCTGTAATCTCTTAAAGACAGACTAACCGAAGGGCAAGAATACAGACAAATTAATAAATCCCTTTATGCATACCAAGAAGTAATCTCCCCCATACCTTTTACTTTAATAAAAAATGTTAATGACTAGAGCAAGCAAATCTACTTTGATATCTCATTTTCTAGCATACAGTATAACCTTCACAAATGTTAATAAATTTTAAGCCTAAGGAGCTTATAAATTTTGCTTCAATAAAAATAATAAAGTACTTCACAAAGCATAAAGTTTTGAATTCTAAGTAGAATCTTTCATATGTAATAACTTCCCCTTTATTTATTTTTGTCTGTTTATCTTTCCCTTCATCCAACCAGCAGTTACTGATAATGTATGATTTATGGTTTATGCTAAGCACTATGTGAAGTTTTGAGGATCAAAGTAGTTACAACTTAATGAAAGAGAAAATTAATTTCTACTGGTTGTAAAAGTAGAAGGGGTAAGCTCTTCAGTTCTTCAGTTAGGACTGGAAATCAAGTTTCTATTTACTCCTCAAAGGGAACCCCACAACTTAGGTATAGAGAGTGGTGACAGATAATTTTATTATGTAGAAGACTGGAGTATCCTTTTGTATTTTTCTTGAAATATATGCTAAATGTGTTCTGCTGACTGGAAGAACATAATTCCCTTTCCTGAATAAATAAGGTTTGTTTCCCTTTTGTGCTTTAGCAGGTCTTCCAGGCATAGTTCGAAAAAGCCAATATAGTAAAATGTTTTTAATGGTAGCCAAAAAACTCTAGCTCAGTCTTCATGATCTAATTATTTTTACCACTAAAATGTGAAATAAGAGTGAGTGAATATTGGGGGAGTTTAACAGCATAAAAAACATCTTCTGGGGCAACTTCCAACCAGGAGAGCAGCAGGAAATGAGATGTATCGTGTTTGATGAGAGAAGGCAACGAAGGGATCATTGGGAAAAGAACAAATGAGAGAAGTGTAGCAGAGCTGGACTGAATTTGGTTCTGGTGATAGCACTGGTCAAATGCTGTTAACAGAAATAACAAGTCATATGTTAATGACCTCTTCACTTGAGTAGAGTGTTTTCACATTCTTTTACTTATTACATTGATAGGTGCCTTAAAGTTTACAGAGTATTTATATATGTGTTATCTCATTTGATTGTTCCAGCAACCCAGAGGCAGGCAAATACTTATAATATTATTCTCATTTTATAGGGGAAAAACATATATCATCTTGTTTGATTTCAGCAAGTGGTTTCAGTTAAAGATGTATGCAAACATCATTTCATGTTTAAATCAACTGCACTTTTTTTAATTTTTTTTTTTTTTTTTTTTTTTTTAAAAACAGAGTCTCACTTTATGGCCCTCAGTAGAGTGCTGTGGCGTCACAGCTCACAGCAACCTCCAACTCCTGGGCTTAGGTGATTCTCTTGCTTCAGCCTCTCGAGTAGCTGGGACTACAGGCATCTGCCACAACGCCCGTTTTTTTTTTTGTTGCAGTTTGGCCAGGGCCTGGTTCACACCCTCCATCCTGGGTATATTAGGCCGACACCCTACCTGCTAAGCCATAGGCATCACCCAACTGTACTTTTTTTTTAATTTTTTTTTTTATGCAGTTTTTGGCCAGGGCTGGGTTTAAACCCACCACCTCCAGCATATGGGGCTAGCGCCCTACTCCTCTGAGCCACAGGTACCACCAACTGTACTTTTTTTTTTTTTTTTGAGACAGAGCCTCAAGCTGTCACCCTGGGTAGAGTGCCATGGCATCACAGCTCACATCAACTTCCAACCCCTGGGCTCAAGTGAGTCTCCTGCCTCTGCCTCCCAAGTAGCTGGGACCACAGACGCCCACCACAACGCCCGGCCATTTTTTGGTTGCAGCCGTCATTGTTGTTTGGCAGGCCCAGGCTGGATTTGAACCTGTCAGCTCAGGTGTAAGTGGCTGGCGCCTTAGCCCATTGAGCCACAGGCGCCAAGCCCAACTGTACTTTTTTTAAAGCAAAAAATAAAAGGTTTTATGTGCTTCCAGCTATTTTTGGCTCTCACTTTCAGATTTATGTGATCAGTTCAGCTGAACCACGCCTGCCTCTGCAGCTGGATGATGCCATTCGGCCTGAGGCAGAAGGAGAAGAGGTAAAAATTCTATTATGTTTCCTCTGTATATTTAGTTTGCAAAATATTGAAAACTTGATCCCCTGCTTTTATCCTGAGGATGCTTGTAAATTGATTTGAGCTCTGTTTTTATTTAAATTTACTTTATTTCATTTAAATAGAGCCTCTTTTCCTCTTTGCTTACTTACAATGGCAATTGAAGCTTGTTTGCTGTCTATGGCAAACATATCTTGCTCTGTAAGCCTGTATCTTGCTCTTACTCTATAAATCTACCTGTACCTTCCTCAATAAACTTTAATTCTTGCCTTTAAAAAAAATAATAAATTTACTAATACATCAGGGGTTGTCCAACTTTCATCTTAAGATTCTTAAAAATAATTGAGGGCCCCACAAGCTTTTTGTTGTTATTGTCGGTATATCTATCAATATTTATAGTATTAGAAGTTAAAGCAGAGAAATTTTTAAATATTTATTAACTTATTAAATATAAATTATTAACATTTACATACACAATAATCTTAAATCATAAAAATAAAAAATAACATATTTCATGAGAAATCACTAGTTTCCAAAACAAAAAATAATTTAGTGTTGAGAGACATGAATTGCTTTATGTATCTGCAAATCTTTGTAATATCTGGCTTAGTAGACAGCAACTAGATTCTCATATAGTCTCTGCATTCATTCTTTTATGATAGTACACACATCATAGAGCCTTCACAAAACTCAACATACTCATAAAGGATAAAAGTGGAAAAAGTATAAACAAAATATGAAAAGATAGGTTTGACTTCATGTACTCCCCAAAAATCTCAGGGACCTTTACTGGTCCCCTGTCGGGGCCCGGGACTGGCCAGGTCTCTGCCCGGCTGATGTAGTGTCCAGACATGGACCACTGTGTTTTCTTGCTAGGGAACAATTACCCTTAAGTGCCTGAGGGCTATTCTTCTTAGCAAGGAGAGAGAAAGAAACAGTCTTAGTGAGAAAGTAAATCTTAGCAGTCTTCTAGGAGAGATACTGGGCAGATGCCCTGCGGGCAGAAGAAGCAAAAGAGTCAGAGTGACCGTGAAAGAATAGCATTCACACTCCTGACTGACCTCTCCTGCAGATTCTTATGAATGTGATTCCGTGGCTGTTAGCACCACAGGTGTAGAGACTGCCAATCACTGATGTTCTCATGAGCTCTCATGTTAGGAGACCAAAATCCCTTCCCCATGCTCTTATCACCAAGGTGTTACATTACCGAGCTGTTACGGGTGTTTCTTATAACGCTCTTTGCATGAGCTATATGGTCTGCTGCCCTCCCTAGACAACATTTTGAGAACCATTACTCTATGTCAGCCTTTATCTATTCTTTCAATCTGGGTCTAGCAGGTTAAATCTGGGAAACAGTGAAAATACAGATGGTTAATTCTTCTCATATCCTGGTAGTGAGTCATGGCTTTTAGGTGTAGAAAAGGGAAAGAAAGAAAAGCATTTCTCTTCTTTTTGTCTCTTTCTCTCTCTGGCCCTGCTGCTTGTTTTTACCATTATTTTGAACCTCTGATTGGGGGCATAATACTAACATACACACATACTCACTTAAAAGTAAATACGGCTTCTGGCTCGGCACCTGTGACTCAACGGGCTAAGGCGCCAGCCACATACACCTGAGCTGGCAGGTTCGAATCCAGCCCAGGCCCACCAAACAACGACGGCTGCAACCAAAAAATGGCCGGGCGTTGTGGCGGGCGCCTGTAGTCCCAGCTACTTGGGAGGCGGAGACAAGAGACTCGCTTAAGCTCAGGAATTGGAGGTTGCTATGAG
>CAUYRH010153727.1:0-37092 GCA_963574655.1 Perodicticus potto | reverse complement strand
GCTAGAGGCCTAGAGGAGGAGATGGGGAAAGACCGGGAGAGGAACGGAGAGAGCATCTCTCTCCCCACTTGAAATCTCTCCCTCTACCAGGAGCTTTGGTGTTTTTTGTATTCTTTTCTGTAAATCAATTCTGTCTTACCATGGAGGGGTGGGGTGGGGGGAAATAATGTAATGAACAATAATAAAATATATATATTTAAAAAAAACATGAAAATCCATCAATGTTCTTTGATTCCTTCATAGTTTATATATTGATTATACATGAACATAGTTTATATATTAACGTCACTGTTTAAATATCAATTTTTTTCTTACTTTCTAATGTTCTGTGTGAATGCAAAACTTTTTACTTTTAACTTTGAGAGAATAGCAATGTTCAATAGGTAAACAAAATTGGTGTTTGTAGTTATGGTTTCCTCTCAGATTTAGAATTGTATTTAGCATGATACTGTTTGTCTATGAGTGTTTTCATTATTTTGGCAGCTGGAGAAGAGGCTTGGTTATACAAAGCCTTTCTTGTTTTCCTTGCAACTTTCTGCCTGGCTCCAGCTTGTAGTAAACATATTTAATACTTTGTTTCATTTTAAAGGAGCCTCATGCAGAAGGTCATTTATTATGTAGTCACTTATCTGTGAAAAAAATCTTAATTATCGTAATTTGAAAAAATAGGACAGGAAAATAGCACTGCTATTGAATACTGAGTGAGAAGCAAACCCAAGGGCAGATGGAGAAGTGGGAGGAAATAAATCAACTCCTTGATAAAGAAAATTGTGAAGTACCTCTACTCCTTGAGAGTTAAAAGAAAAGCATTTCTACTACCTATACTAAACTTAAAACACACACACACACACACACACACACACACACACACACACACACACAAAACAGGTTATGATGTTTTCCCTGTAAAGCGAAAGTAAGAGAACAAATAATTTCTGACTGCTGTAGGGCTATTATTTTCATTCCAGTGGAATCTTAGTGCCCCCTACTGATACTCAAAAAAGGTTTTATATTAACAATACTTGACTGTTTTCTCTTTGGAGAAGTGTTTTCTACTATAGTAATTGTAGAAATCCTCCAAAAACATGTTTTTTCCCCACCTGAGCTTTATAAAGGTTTTGAAAAGATGTGAGTTTAAGTTTCACTTCTACACAGATTTCTAGAATATGATTGAAGTTGCATGCCAAGCACTGTTTTCAAAGTCAACTGACCTGCATGGCTTGATCTGAAGTGCTTGTGACCCCTTTGGTAAAACAAAGATACATACTCATTTCTTCTATCTTTTTTAAAGTTTCTTTTTTATCTCCTCTTGCAAGTAATGTAAAAATAAATGTAAAAGTCATTATAGGCTTCTGGTAGCCTATAAGCCTGTATGGCTTTTATTAACCTGGTGAAGTCCGTCAACTCATTCTTCCCCACCCACAGTATCTGCTTCCCAGAAGCATGGAAGTTCAAGTGTTATGGATGTATGCTGGAGATTTACTTTTTTATTTCAAATTACATGTTTATATTTCTATTGATTTCTGTTTTTTTTCTTTCAAATTAGCCATTTTTACTGGCTCCCTAAAGTGAAAAATTGAACTCTTTACCCCCACACACAACACAACTCACACTGCTCTCCACATTTTTACTCACCATATGGAAATATTACTCACAGCTGGTCCCTTATTGTATTCTATAATAATTTTATACAGTTTCTTATGTATATTTACTTGTCCTGAAAATTGAAATAACCATTAATTCTTTTCTTCTATATAGACGTCCCTAAACATTGGTACCATGCATATCATATTTTATGTAGACATGTTTATACACAGACATTATTGGTAGGTGAATAATGGTTATACATTTGTTGAAATCAAAATAAAAGGGTAGGTGAAAGTTTAGTGAATTTGCAGGGAGAGAAAAGCATCTGTTTTTGGTAAGTCCTAGGGTGGATTCTAAAGACTAGCAAAGTAGTCAGAATTCTGCTCCTTACTACCCATGGAAGCTTGAGCATGCCATCTTACATTGCTGGCACTCCAGTTTTTATCTATAAAATAAAACATTGGCCTTTTTTTTATAAAGTGCCCTCATCCAATGCTACTATAAAAATATTAAACGATATCATGTAAGATATAGTATATATGTTTGTATTGTCTTATATGCACATAAAATAGTTTTAAAATTTTTAGTAGGAAAATTCAAGGAAATTGTCTAATCCTGAAATAACAAAAATATGGTCTTTCCTGCTAGTTGGACTCTTTAAATGCAGAGGATGCCTTATTCTACATTCTAAGTGCCTAGAAAATACTTCCGAACTCTAAAATCCACCTAGTTATTCACCTGGGGTCATGGTTAAAATGCTGATTCTAATTCATTATATCTGAATATTGACAAGTTTCATAGAACTCTCTTAGAGCACTAAGGGCCTAGAGCTTAATTTCAGATGTTCTCACATACAGAACAAGCCTGCCGTACCAGCGCCCATGTACAGGAAACTAAATTCTCAAACACACAACTGGAGTTAGAACATTTTGAGAAATCATCCGTGATATTCCTATGGAATTTCCTTTGCTATGTATACATACTATCTTTTGAATCAATAGAGATCATTCTACTTATAGGCTTTTCATAGAACTCCAACCCATCAAAGAAGATGGTATGGTTCTCACGCTGACATAAATTTATAGTTAGCAAAATATGTCTAAATGACTTGAAAATCATTTCTAATTAGTGTTATTATTTTCTTTTCTTTTTTTAGAAAAGTAGTATTCATTCATCTTAAAATTTGACCACAAAAAATACTACATAAAGAATAAACTTAGCATTAATCCTTGGTCACAAAATATGATTGCATGGTTTGCTGTACCAAGTAAGAATATCTAAGAAAATCATTCTCATATAAATTATCTTATCCCAAGGAAATGGCCTTAAAAGCAAAAACTTATAAACCAAAAAAGGTTTCTGGTAATTTTTGAACACCTTTCACACTTCTGGGATACAGTCTGCTGTGAACAATTTGTCCTGATGACACTCCATCAGAAAGCACTGTGTTGTATCGGTAACACTTCTTTCTGTAGTTTATCAAGGAAGACCATGAAATAGAGTACTTTATTTTTTCTTTTTCAGTTCAAAGACCTGTTTCTAAGACCATGTCCATAAATCATTGTCTTTGACCTTTGCAACCTCATTGCACTACACCAGAGAGGGAAAAAGGCCGACACTATTTCCTCAAGAAATCAAGAGAATCAAAGTCAATTTTCTTTTGAAGTCTCCTTCCAAAATATCAGAAGAAAGTAATCATATTTTTACAAACCTTCCCACCATCTCCTTTTTAATGCTGACTAGAGACCTGACCAAACTCACATTTGATCCCTAAATACCTCTCAGACAGAATTTAGTGAACAGTCCAATCTTCTTGTGATTAAGGCAATTACACATGTGTCCTTTCCAGAAAAATGTCATAGGAAACAGTCACTGTTATTTCTTGAAGAGCCTTCTCATGAAGAAAGAGAAAGCAGCTCATTCCTTTATTCATTAATTCATTTAACAAACATATCCTGAGTACACTGGGACAGCCTTGACGGAGCAGGGATGAGGAAGAGACCCTGCCCCCAGCCCTCCTGAACTGTTGGCCAAACAATTCCATAATGGTTAAACTCAAACTAAAACCTGATGGCGCAAAGGCCTGGTTTTTACCATCTTTGCTCCAACACCAAATTACTTAACAAAAAGTTTTTCTAACATACTGAATTTCAATACTTGTGAGGGGCAGAATGTACTATGAAAAACCTATGAAGGATCCCTCTTCCCCTATGGTTCATATGACGCCAAGCCCAGGCTTGCATTTTTAAATGTCTTCAAAGATGTTTCTGTTTGAGGAAGGTTTACACATTCTCAATGGCTGCTCCCCCCTGGTATTGTTTGTGTTCTCTTTTAGGTATAAAAAGTGACTTCATTAAAATCATTGACATCTTCCATCAAAATGTTGATGTATGTTTCTGTAGGTGTGTAATTTTCTGCTGAGAATACCTTTGTCACTAACACTGCTTTTTCATTGTCAGACTCTTCTTTTCTCTCACTACGGTGAAAATGAAATGAAATTATAATAACAGTTCCAAACTGTGTTCTAAATGCAGATTTATATTTTAACCATAGGAAGAATAATGCCTATCCAAACCTAAAAGTCCGGCATATTTGAGATGTGAAGTTTTATTGGGCACAAAAAAATATACCGGTGGTAGGCTAGAACTTTCACACTGCTTTCTTGAGAGTTAAAAGAAGAACAAGGTTTGTTGCCAACATATATTAATGCAAAAAGCTCTGATTCCAGTTGCTGTAGTGTTTTGTTTTGTTAGAGACAGATGTCCAGGCTAGAATACAGTGACATGAGCTTAACTCACAGCAGCCTCAAACTCCTGGATTCAAGTGATCCTCCTGCCTCAGCCTCCTGAGTAGCCGGGATAACAGGCACTGGCCCCAATGCCTGGCCAATTTTTCTATTTTTTGTAGAGAAGGTCTCCCTTTTGCTCATGCTGGTCTCGAACTCCTGAGCTCAAGCATTCCCCCTGCTTTGGCCTCCCAGAGTCCTTGGATTACAGGCATTTTATATATTCCTTTGAAAACCTTCAAATATTTCAATCTCAAGGTTTTTGTAAAATGAGTCTGTAAATAATGAGACAAATTGATCACAGACTATTACTAGTTACTTCATACATGTTGAAATTAGTAAATAAAAATAGAAAAAAATTGCCTATATGTTATAAAAAACAGACATTTCTAAGGCTATAAGTAGTTTAAATATCAGGTTAAGCAAATTGCAATTCCAAGGTCATCTTTCAATATTGTTCTAGGTTTAAATTTCTAAACAGAATTATATGGTGCTTTTGCCTAATGTTAAATATTTTGCATATAATGCAGAATATGTCATTATTATTGACAATTTTTTAAAGATCAATAAGTATATATATTAAAGAAAAAGTAATCAAACAAGTATACATGTAAGAACAGTAAGTCCTTTACCATAAAAGTACTACATATTTTTTTCTTGTTGCCAAAATCATTTTTTGAAGGAGCTGTATTTAATTTTATTAGTTTTAAAAATCTAGTTATATTAATAAACTATATATTTCATGTTTAATATGTTAAAAGCAGTTGAAGTATAATGATGCATAATGTTCGCCATAATAAAAAACACTGACTGAGCAGTACTTGTAGCTCCAAGATTACAGCACCGGCCCCATAAGCTGGAGGTGGCAGGTTGAAACCCAGCCCAGGCCAAAATTGCAAAAAGCCGAACCAAACCAAAACAAAACAAAACACTGACCAACATATTATAGATAGTGGTTTAAAAGGTACACTCGGATTTGGGTCAGATACATTTGAGTCAAATTTCAGCTCTGATCTTAATCAGTACATAGCCTTGAGTATGTAAATAACCCCTGTTCCTTCTCTTTCTGTGAAGATGGGAATAAATCTCATAGGGTTTCCTTAAATATTAGCATAAATTAATTGTAAGAATTATTACATAGTTATTTTGAACAGAGGCTTAGTTTTCATTATTTAATCATTATTTGGAAGTAAATACAAGTGCAGATAAACTCAACTGGTGATATCTTCAAAGAAACTTTAGACAGAATTGATATCTTGACAGGTTTATCCCATTCAGCCAGTAAGTTTTCAGTTGAGAACATCAAAGTCAGTGGTTCTTGGACTTGGAATGTGCTCATTTTAAAAAAGATTCATTTGATTTTTTTAAAAAGTTACAGCTTTTTTAAAATTCCCAAATGATTGTTTATTTTGTGGGTTAAAGAGTTTATTGGTATTGACACTTTGAGTTTTCTCTTTAAAGTTTTAAGGTTTTTACTTGGTGTTGTCTTTCTCTAACAAGTTTTTCAGATTTTAGACTTTGTTAGGGGGAAAAACAAAGATATTTCTACATATCAATAAAAAGACTATGTGAGAGGACAGTGCATGCCTCCTGATAAAACCCAACTTTGAAAGCGATTTGAAAATTGAAAAGGGGTTTATAAGTTTGGCCTATTACTGGCTAACACTTATGAGGACATGCGATTATAGGATTCCATAAGGAAATGCTCCAAGTATTTCGCTGAGCCCTTTACTAACAGTAAAGACTAAGGACAGGGTTTTCAACTGGGGGCAAACCTAACTTAAAATGTAATATGTGTTATATTACAAATCTCATGCAAGAAAATTCATGTAAACTTTGATGCATCTGAATTTTTTAAGTAAATGGAAGATATAGTTAAATTAGAATCATATTAAGTTAGTTTTAAGGAGTGTCAAATAGTAAGCCATGTTGGTATTACTTAAAAGTACGATCTTTGAGTCACTATACCAAAAGGGTTTTTATGAACATCCTGAGTAACAGATGCTAAAGCAACTTGTAATCATCCTTCCCCAAACTGTGAGTATGAGAGAACAGAACGAAAAGACAGAACAGAAATGTGGTCAGGAAATGTCATGAAGGACAATGTTTGTACCTTGGGACTTGAGTATCACAGAACTCATAAAATGAAAAACATGCATTGATTTCTCTCTTAGTTCAAAGAAAGAGATACCATAATAGCAAACATTACTAAAGAGAGGAGTTTCTACTCATTTTGTCCTATTAAACTAGGAATAAAACTGTTTTTCAATAAGGTTGTGAATTTGCATTAGCACTGTTGCTTGACAACAGAGAAATCAAAGAACTGAAAAAATAATCATAGCAACTTTCCAAATTATTAGCTGTAATTAAAACATTAGCTGTAATTAACATTGCATATAGATGAAAGACAATAGGTATAAATATAGTTAAAGTGTCCAATTCTTAGAATAAATTATATTTTCATAGCTGTAATAACATAATTCTTGGTCATTGATTTTTTTCCTATTTTATGGTTATAAGATAGTGTTAATAACTGGGTAAAGTGAGAGGATTTTGAGATTTTGTCACTAAATTGATATCCTCAATAACAGAACCAGTATTACCAGGTGAAAGTCCTATCCCCATCATCATTTTACTCTTTAGAAATATGAGAGTTGGAAGTAAGAATCAATTCAGTTCTTTTTCCTTCTCAGAGAAATGTATATAGAACTAAGCCAGATCATTGTTTACACATGGACACCAAGCCTACTTTAGCAGATGTGTCTACTTAGCTATTTCTGCTTCTTCGGGTGTATACCGGTCTCCTCTTGTTACCACTCTCAGGAGCCTGGAATCTTTATGTGAGAATTCTCATCTCCATTTGCTCAAGCTAACTTCTTCCAGGAATATTTTTGGATGATACTGGGTGAGAAGAGAAACAAAAAGTTTTCTGTCATCTTTCATTACTACCGACCTTCCGGCCAAGTCCAGGGTCATATTAGTTGTCATTATAACACAGAAAGCAACACACCTCAATTAAGAATAAAGTTTCTGAATCCAATAAATCTTTCTGAGATTTAGGACAAGTACAAGATTTTATATACTCAGATTTCTTGTGTGAAAAATGAGGAAATAATGACCTCTCTTTCATAGAACTATTAAATAACAATGTATATAAATAAAAAAATATGGGACATACTGAAAATAGCGTATGGTATTTAATAAAAGCTTACTTAAATATTTGTTTTTATCTGTGCTACTACTATTATTATTATAACTCTAAAACCAGAGGGATCAGTGGTTAATATGACTTGGCCATACACTGGGCTAAATACCTCGAAAAAAGAATCAAAGTGGCAAAAGTCTATCGAAACACAGTGATATAAATAACATTTAAGGCAGGTAACAGAGGAAAAGGGAAAACTGTAGCAAAGGCCCACTACACTTGTGTGTGCACACACACACTCCTCATATCTCTGTACATATATAAATACATGCATGTATACAGACACATTACATGAACTCTCTAATAATTTGGAACTAATCGAAGGGCAACATGGGGGCACAAATGAATAAAACGCATTGGAAATCAACAAGAGGGAGGGAAGAAAGGGGAAGGGTAAAAACCTATGTACTATATATGATAAAACATATTCAGTTGATGGGAATTAAGCAGGATGAGTTTATCCATGCACTACGAACAGTCGTACATCATTAATTTTAGAAATAAAAAAATAATAAAATATTTAAATAACCATTAATAATGGTAACGATAATGGCAATCTTAGCAAATTGTTGATAAACTTTATCAACAAAGATGTTTTATCCCAAGAATTCATTATTAAGTATAAAATGTTCCATATACTGAAGGATTAATTTTGACAGTTTCCATCTCTGAAGTTTCACTTTCACACTTCTTATTTCTTTTTTCTATTGTTAAGATACATCCTCATTCTTTCTAATGCATGATTTGGCTTGTGGTTATCTTTCAATTTTTTTTAAGAGAAATTTCTTAAAAAGCACAGATAAGTCAAAAATTATCTTATTTTCAAATATGAGTTTTCTTGTAGAAGAAATGCAGGTCAGACCCCTTGAAAAATGAATGATGTGTTTGGGAAGGACGTGGCTTATGAATGGATAGTACATCGTTGGTTTGGAAAAGTTCTGTTCTGGTAATTTTAATCTTGAAAATGAGCTATGTGGCTTCACTACTGCATAGATAATAAGTAGTGGGATAACTAAATCAAGTGGTAAGTCTACTTTTAGTTCTTGAGAAATTTCTGTATTGTTTTCCAAGGAAGTTGCAGTAATGTGCAGTCTCCCCACCAGTGCATAAGAATTGCAAAAGCAAAACTTGCATCCACACCAGAATCTACTGGTTTTTGAATTTTTAATAACAGCCATTCTGACAGGGGTAAGGTGATATTTCATTGAAATTTTAATTTGCTATTTCCCTGATGATTAGAAATGGTGAGAATTTTTCATATGTTTGTTGGCCATCTGTCTACACATTTTTGATAGAACTCTGTTCATGTCTTTTATGCCCTTTGAAGTGGGGTTGCTTATTCTTTTCTTGGTGACTTCTTTCAATTCTATGTAGATTTTGGATATTAGCCTTTTATTGAATGTACAGTTTGGTAATATTTTCTCCCACCTGAGACCAAGGTGGATAATGGTGAACTTCAAGCTATAATGGAAGCGAATCCATCTCAACCCACATGCGAATTAGCAGCAATATCTGACATTACTATTCCAATATTGGACCATTTGAAACAATTCAGCAAGGGAAAGCAGTAGAATAGACAGGTACTGCATGAATTAAACAAGAATCAGGAAATAAATAGTCTCACAGCTTGACTTCCTTTACTGTCACAATATGAAGGTGGACCATTTCTATGCTGCGTTGTTGCATGTGATGAAAAATGGGTTTTTTTGACAATCACAACCATTCAGCACAATTACTGGATAAAGACGAAGTGCCAAAGCACAGTCCAAAAGTGAGTATTCATCAAAAATAGCTAATGGTCTCTGTTTGGCGGTCTGCCTCTGGCATTATACACTCCAGCTTCATGAAACCCGGTCAACCAATTATAGCAGAAGTTTTCTTCAAATAATGGGATAAAATGATGAGGATGCTTGTGATTAAAAAGCTGGGATGGATCAATAAAGACAGGACTCCTCTCGCAAGATAATACTTGACCACTTGTCACACAAACAATGCTGCTTAAACTACAGAGGCTGGACAAGGAAAATATATGTCATGCACCATATTTGCCAGACTTGCCCCAACTGACTACCACTTCTTGCAGGCTTTGGATGACTTCTTGCAAGGAAAACATCCCATTCTTTTATTCTATGCTGTTCCAAGAAGATGCAAGGAATAATTTCTATTATTTTGAATTTATTTCTCTTAGACCCATGTCTTAAGATATGATCAATTTTGGAGAATGAACCATGAGCTGATAATCAGTTTTGTTAAGGTAAAGTGTTCTATATATGTCTGTTAAGACCATTTGTTCTATGGTTGTGTTTAAACGGATAGTAAAGACAAGGTACAGAGTTCTGCAAAAATGTGTGTGAAGTTTCCAACTAAATGAGTCATCAAGAAGTCTAGTCCTCATCTCTATCTGTGAGAATGGAAATATTTGGTTCCCCTTGCAGTTAGCTTAGCAGGGTAAAGGAATACAAGGCTGACAAATAGAATAAACTTGGAAGGATGGGAAGCAAAAATTTAAACAGGATGAAAGAATTCATTTCCAGTGCCAACTAAGATTAAAATTATAAAAATGATAAAACAAATGAAATGTGAAAAAATTTTGCAGAATAATTAATATTTAAGGTGGAGTTTACCTTTCCCTATGCACAGTTTTTTTTCTTAAGTTTTGTTTTTGTTTTGAAAATAAAGACCAGTGGATGTGAGAGGGAACTGTGTAAATAGGAAAGTAAGTACATCCAGCCTAAGGGCTGCCCTAAGTAGAATAATACAAGAAAAGAAATTGCCAAAACAGTATCATTATAAATGCTTGAAAATACTTTTCAATTTTGCTGTCCCTTTCTCCTTTCTCCATTTCTACTGCCAACATTTTACCTGTCAGAACAATGCCTTTCTCAGCTTTTATTTTCATGATGTGTAACATCGGCTAGGAAAATAAATTATATGAATCAAAGAGATATCAATATTTTGACAGGGATGACATCATTCTTCACATTTCAACTGGGTATGCCTCTGAAAACAGAGAAGAGAGGGGAAGACAGAGACCTCATCAAAATATAAAATAAAGAAGGAAGATAAATTGGATCGTTTCTGTGCAACAGGGACTGAAAGTAGATTTTTAACAAAATGGAAAGCATTTCATTAACCAATTTCTTTTTTGCCCAAACTTTACAAATAACAATGTAAAGCAAAAGTTCCAATGTGTGGCATATTGGAAAATATTAAAATCCTAAGGATATATTCTAAAACTACCATTATGTAGACTTACTGACATGAAGCTAATAGTTTGAATTCTCCACTCTACAAATAATGTTAATTCTGAATATTCTATATCTGTAATCTACAGACTTATCCTCAAATGGGCTTATTTTCAATGCTTCAGTAACTCTGACAGGTCATAACCAAAACCTTCTTGTCTTTTAAATTATGATTGTAGGAATCAGTATAATTTAGTGGTGGTCTTTAGTGGAGTTTCAGATAGCTAGAAGGCCTATGCTTTAATGTCATACCACTTACTACTTTGGACATAACTGTGCCACATTCTTCCTAAATTATAAAAGAAAAAGTATACTGGGTATGTGATATATATGCCAAATGATAGATGGGCTATAAATTGTTCTGTAAGTTGATGACACTATGATCAAAAAGACAGAAAATGTGCTTACACTAGAACTCCAAATTCTCGTAAATGAACAAGGCAGCAAATAAACGACCAAGTTAATGATGTGGTATTTGTTTTGAAAGTAATAAAAAATAATTTGTTAAAAGTGACTCAATGAGTGAGAAGTTATTAATTGAGTGTTTGTAGAATGCCTGAACAAGGAGATAACGATTATAATGTTCCTAATGTCCCTAATTGGCTAATAATCTAGCATCTGGGGAAGAAGACCTTTTCTGGTAGATGGAACATGATGCACAGAGGCCATGGAGTGTACATTTGTTTCATCAGTAGGAAGATAAAGAAGGCTCTGGCGATCAGACAACTGACATTCCAACTCCTTGATCTTGGACTGCCCAGCCTCCAGAACCCTGAGAAATATATCCTGTTATGTATAAGCCACCCAGTTTATGTTATTTTGTTATAGCAGCCTAAACAAACAAAGACACTCAGTAACCCTGGAGCAGCTGCAGGCTTCCACAGAAAGCCCCAACTCCTGTGCAGTAACATTTTCTATACAGTTACTCTGTCTTGATACTGTAATTATCACAACCCTTGGGATCCGAGTTTGATGAAGTCTCTCTACTGTTGCCAGTCCTAAAGGGCTGTGTTATCCCCTTCTGGTTTACCTAAACTCTGACTACATCTACAACTGTAATCCCGTTATTCCGTTATCTTTAATATGACAAGCTTGAATGGGCTCTCTGTTTCCTGCTGGGACTCTATCTGATACAGGCATAATACAGATATGGTTTAATTATAAAATGCACATTACAGGCTAAATGCCATGTATAATTACTCATGATTAGAAAATTTAATTCATTCTTAGTTACACTGTGAGAAATGATGCTTCCGTCATACTCTGTTTTGATCTTTTGACCAGTAGCCAATCGTGGATGGGCCGGGAGGTTGTTTTTGTAGCCTCAGAACAGTATAAATTTGAGGACTATCAAATAGATTTCTTGACTCTTTTCCCCTTCAATGTTCTGACATGAAAACGCAGAATGGCATCTCAGCAGTCCACTGCTATTACAGGGCAGGATGCAGGTAATCTTAAGAAAAGTTCTAATTCTACTTGAAAAAATATTGCAAGATGATAAAGAAGAAAAATGTATAATAAATTTTATTCTCGTAAGTATTGCCCCCTTGCAAAGGTGTATAAACAGAAATAAAAGACGTCAATTGTCTGGAAAACCAGAAGGTACTTGCAAAATGTACTCCTAGAATGTTTGAATCTATTACTCTTAAAGCAGTCCTTGTTTCAAAGAATGAAATTTTCATTTCTTCTCCTAAATAAAGGAAATATCGAATTGTGAGAAAAAAACATAGCATCTAAGAATATTATGCTCATTTAGAGAAAACGCAAAGTTTCTCTTGAGATAGCTCAGGCCTGAGAGTTTCTTCAGCAAAATATATAAATGGGAGGAAACTCAGAATCTAAGCTGGGGTTTTGTGCAAACATAGATAAAATGTTTGAGTTATTCTCTAAAGTTCTAGCAACTTCTCCCAGTAAATCTGCATCAAGATAACACATTTCATGTTTACACAGGTCAAGAGAAGCAGAGATATGAGCACGGATCTGGTGATTCTGATCAATATAAATACCCAAGAACTGCATTGTCTTGATAGTTGAGTTGAAAATCTGCCTCTCCCTTTAACATCAGATTTTTATTTGTTTATTGACTCACTTTTTAAGACCAGTTTTCTAATGACTGGAGACACAAGGTGTGGGGAAAGAGAGATTTGAATTTTTTTTTCAAATTGATTTGTGTAGAAAAGGCAAAGAATAACAAACATTTTGCTACTTATTTACAAAATTGGAGCATTTAGTCCCGACTTTTGAGAAAAATAAGGGAAAACTCTGCACTACACAGAAGGAAGTTGAAAATTATATGAAAAAATAAAACCACGCTGTATTTTTCGCCTCATCCAAAAACCAGTCTTTTTATCTTTCCTACCTTTTTTAAGGTAATACTATTTCTCTTTATAAAACAAAGGGTTCCTTTGTGAATGAATTCAGGGCAGCTGTAAGCAAGCCCAGTGGAAGGGGATGTTAGTGACACGGCGGGGTGGCGGGTGTGCCCGGCTTGGTCAGCGCCAGCCCCCGGGAGGACCTGCCGCTTCTGCATCTCCGCCCTGGAGGTGCTGGTGCTGCAGCCAAGGGAAGGAGGCAGAGCTGGAGGACCAAGGGCGGCAAAGAGGGCGAGCGCGGCAGGAGCCCGGGAGCCCTAATTAGGTGAGGGAGACCCTGGCACAGGCTGCGCTGCTGCAGGTGCCAACCCCAGAACCACCCTTGAACCTGGAGAGCCCTCCCTTGGCTACGCTGCTTCCTGTGAGCACTTCACAGTCCCCGGGTGACACAGGGTCCTCCCATTCAGTGATGAACAGGGATCATTCATATCCTTGGCCTGGGCAATTTCATGAATGGACTGTATCCATTCATAAATAAGCTAATTCACTTCCCCGCTTTTGGAAGGCATGTATCCATTCAATAATGCACTCATTGACCTTGCCACTAGCCTAAGGGTCTGTATCCATTCAATTGTTACCAAGTCCTGGCCAAGAGTAAATACAAATTAACTGCTGTCGACTCAGGAGACTCTATATACCCTGGACAAAGAACTCAGGCAGAGAGGAGATTTTCTGACTTTAGTCTTTCCCTGCATCAGGAGCTCTGGTGCTTCTTCTGTGTTCTTTTCTGTAAAGTAAATCCTGTCTTACCACTGATCTGTGATCTGTGGATTCATTCTTCGAATCCCTGGGACCAATGACCTAAGGAAGAAGAAATTCCGGTAACCTTAGGTGCTGACTGTATGACAGGTTGAAACCTTTACTTTCGGAGTTGGTAAGTTGCTGATGTAAGTAGTGTTGGGAGAATGAGAAAGCTTGAGGTATTTTTCCACTTAAAGGTTTGAGGAATATAAACCCAAATATTCCAGTAATGCACGCTGTTTACATTGCACTACACAATATGCCAATTGAAATCTTGCAAAATAAATAGTACTAGCCACAACAAGAACAAAACACTTCCTTAATAATTATGACAATTTCTGAATTTACCAGGATTCCCTTGTTTATAAATCATGTGTCTTTAGCTTAATCAGTGGGTCCGATTAGTCTCAGGCTTACTCTCTATTCATTTTTACTCAGTTCATTATTTCATTCAACAGAAAGATTTCTGGGATGCCTAAGTGCCAAGATGATAAAGAAATGGGGATACACAAATTTATAAAGCAGACATGATTTTCTCTACGAGGTTTAACATTCTTTATTATTATCTATTAACATGATAGTTAGAAGAAGAGTAAAAACCAACTTTGCTATTACCTCAGGGTTTTGAATTTTTCTTGGCTAGGAAATAAAATAATAATGAGACATCTGATCCAAACTCTTTTACATACTCATATTTATTAGTATTTACTCACTCATTTTTACTAGTATTGTTCTTTCTTTCTTTTTTTTTTTTTTCTTTCAATTTTTGGCTGGGGTTGGGTTTGAACACGCCACCTCCGGCATATGGAGCCGGCACCCTACTCCTTTGAGCCACAGGCACCGCCCACTAGTATTGTTTTTTTTATTAAGGAAAAAGAAGACCATTTTAAATATGTGAGATTGAAAATGTCACAGGGTTATTAGCATGACTGACAGATTGTAAAATTTGTGTTATCTGCAATGTTGAAGTCAAGTGCAGCATTGCAGAGGGGAGTTTTCCCGACTATCAGAGGACTTTGAGCAGGATGTTTGTTCCCTATCAAGAGCATATATATTTTGCTTACAGCAGGAAGCCTTCTCTTAGGTCTCTTCAAGAATGAATTACACTTGAAATGATGGTGCCTCTCTCAACACTTTTTAGATTGCATTTGTATTTTAACGTTCAGTAATTCACTTCTAGACATGATTAACTTTTCAGAAATCAAGGCTCTTTAGTGACCAATTTTCCAAAAGGATTGTTAACAAAAATCTCATGCAAATTTGTACAATACAAAAGCAACAACACTTCTAAACTTTAGGTTCTTTTTTAGCTTCAGGGTAGGTGTAATACTCACTGAGCTTATCAGTCTACCTTCCTATAGATCAACTGTAATTTAATCTTAGATTCTTATTCTCCTGTCTTTCACTGTTCTCTTCGATACACTTACTCAAGCTTAGGGAGGTAGTGCCGTCCCTGAAACTGTAGATTTAGTAATTACTAATAAGAAGAAAAAAGAAGAGGAAGTAGAGGATAAAAAAGAAGGAGGAGGTCAAGGAGGAGAGGAAAAGGAGGAGAAGCAGAAGAAGGTGGCAAAGGAGCAGGGGAAGGAGAAAGAAGAGGTGTGACATTGGCATTGATTTTAATGAGCAGTTCTGGGCCATAGTAAGTCAAAGGGTGAGTTTGTGGAGGGAGACTTGGACGATCCATCCCAAGAACAGCAGAAGGTGGGATCTTGGGGAGAATGAACCAGATCCCCCAATATCAAGTTCAAACTGCAACTACGGTAGAGCACTAGATATCACAGTATCCTGCCCTCTCTTCCATATGTCTGGTTTCATACTCAAATCCAGAAGCCCTGTGCTATGCACCATCAGCTTATCATCTTTGATAACATCCCCTTTATACTAATGATGTCTCCATTCAAATTAATAGCTGTTTTGTGGATTATTTTATAATAATTGCCTCTGGCAAAGTATTGGTTCTGGCATTTAAAAAGTCATATTTTTAATTAAATGATTAATGCTCATTATAAAAATGTTTACCCTTTGTTTATAGTTTTATGTAAATTATTATAAAATACTTAATTTTTATACTCTACCCTGTAACTACAAATCCAAGCTTCAGCAGGGTGAAGAATTTAAAGATGTAATTTTTAAAGGGTGATAATACTTCAGAATTTATTCATCAAAAGTTTTATTTGTTTGGTGCATTAGTTCAGAGAAAAATAAATAATATCAGAGTCACTAAAATAATTCTTGGTAATATAAGTGGGTTTTGTGGCAAGTGATATAAGTTTAGATAGAAAAGTTTGTAGAAGGCTAAAAGAAGTAAAAGTAATAGTAATAAGGCAGAGGAGCCACAAGTCTCTCCCTGTGGAAGCCTTGTACTACTATTAGCGACCATGTCTGGTCCGTGAAAGTAAGGTTTTGACAGATCCACTGCTAAATTGTTTCTGTGACTAACTACTCTGTTTTGACAAATAGCACACGTGTAAGTCACTTGAATGAAGCTCATTCTGTTGACACCATTTGTATATTTATTTATTTATTTTCTGTCATTTTGAGTTGCTGACAGGAAAAAAAATAATAGCTACTAATAAATTCATCATGTTGCATTTGGGAGCCTTGAAAATATCCTAAGATCTTTCTATTTCATTTTTGCTTGAATGTTTCAGATCTTGATTGCAAAAAAGGCCCTCTTGACTACTTCTCCTTATGTATAAATACTTGTTGTTTTTATTTGACATTTCAGTTTTTCCTATCTAGAGGTGAACTTGCTTTCTCTACACTCTGAATCAGAGTTGACCTTGTGAATTGATTTGGGACAATAGAATGCAGGGAGGTCATGGCTTAGCCTTCTAGGCCTAGTTCTCCAGGGGTCTTGCATTCTGCTGCTTTCAAGGAACCCTGTCCATTTATCTTGGAAATAATCTGGGCCAGACTGCTGAAAGATTAAAGGCTACAATGAGCAGAGCTGATTCATCCCAAATAAAGCCATCCTGGAACAGTCAGATTCTCCTGACCTACCTCCTGAAGGTGATAATATCAGACAAGTGTGACCTAGAGCTGCTAAACCTTCTGAAGACTCAGTCTCAGAAATAATAAATTTAAAGCTCTCAGACATAGAAATTTGGTTACATAGAAATAGCTAAATGATAAAAAAACGCAGATTAACAGATGACCTACATGGTATTAAATTACACATTTTTATTAAATATCTATTAAAATCCACCAAGAATCTAAAGCTCTGCAAGGTACCCTGGGAGGAAATAAAATTACATGAGACTAAGATTTTGACCCCAATTAATATCTCTTAGAGGAGTACAATATTGAATGCCCTAAGAAGGACTTTGTTCCTGCACACTTTCCCGATCCGTAACAATTCCCTCACTGTTAATCTGGGAACACTACCAAGATTTTCCACCTTACAAGAAGCTTTAGAAATATGCACATCAGTGCAATCTCTTCGTGGAAGGCAATTGCGAAAACAATTTATATCCTTGTATTAAGACTAAATTAAAATGATTGAATTAACTGAGAGATGAATATAACTGAGGTTTGTTTAAAAGGTCCCGATCAAAAGTTAAAGCCTATTAAAATTACTTTACACTAACATATGAAAAAATAAAATCATTCATAGTTTATTAGATTATTCAAATTCTTATCTTTCTTATGTTACCATTGTTGGAATGTTAAGTTTGATGCCATTATTTTGGCTTATTAATAACTCTGAGCATGAAGAGGAAGCTGCAAGGTAAACTAGACTAACGCCCAAGAAATTACTCTCGCACAACCATATTTACCCAATAAACACTTCGTGCCCTCCCTCTTACGTGCAGAGACCCACAGTACCAGAGCGTGGATCATTCTACACTGTCCTCGGTATAACTGAAGAATTTCCAGCAAATTTGCCTTCCACCCCAAAGGCAAAAAGGACTTAGTCTTGCCAATGGCCTAAACTGCCTTACTAGCAAACTCTGCGGACTGAAGTAACTCTGTCTTGGATGCTAATACACCATAGTGACTTTCAATTAACTGGAACGTCTCTCAGGTTTCCAATCTACCTATTGTTCGCTGTGTAAGAACACATACGTTTGGTAAACCCTGCCTTTTAGGTCAATTATCATAAATGTGTGCTCCTCTTAAACCTTACCCTTAAGCAAATTCCTACACATCTCCCTACATAAGCTGAGGGTACAGGGGCACTAGCTTGGACAGCAAGTGGTTTTGTGGCCACCAAGATGCCCTGTACCAACAACTGGCCTTGTCTGACTCCTTCTGTGCTTTCTCTGCTCCGTCTGCATTTGGGGGTCACTCTGCACGTATAGCCTTTCCTAAATCAATGTTTGGTCCTGTTAGACATGTCCCTCCCTGTGTTGTGCTATTAGTGAAAAGTAACTAGTAAAAGAGGAGAAGGGCATAAAAAATGTTAACAGGGAGGCAGAAAAATGTGCCTATCCCTTAGAGGACTGGGAACTGAGCAACAACAGGAGAAATTCTCAATTTAGCACATCAATCCTCCCCTTCCCACTCACCACTGAGCAAACAGCACAACTTCTCTAGGGGTCAAAGTGCAACCATATGCAACAATATGTAAAAGTTTCTTAATACTCCCTTGTAGAAAAGAATTTATGGTATAACTCTTCTGAATTATATTCTTATATTTCTATGCTATTGAGTATCCCTAATCCCAAAGTGCTATATATATCACAGTAGAGTTAAACCTAGTTAAGCATAAACATATTCCAAATGGGATTTTTTTTTAGCTCACTATTATATTTAAAGTTGAAAATCAGGTATACTTCCCTATCACCCACACACATTTTAATACATACCCAGCCAGGCACAGGTGCTGGCTCCAAGGGCTGAGGGTTAATCAGGCCAGTAAGTTGTGTTACATAGTCTTACGTATGTGCTTGTTTTTAACAGTGCAAATGATTGTCTCACTGAATTTTATAGAGATTGGGTTAGTCTGGATCACTCCTTTTTACAGTTTTATTATGTTATCAAAGATTATATTATTGATGTTTTTACTGTTACATTTTAAGAAAATGCTGATGTTTTTGTGTAATGGATGAAGCGGATAAGAAGGAAACATGACCAGGAAAACATAAATACAAATAATTTTGAAATCATTTTGGGAAAAGCTTGCACTTTTTGAGGGTTTAAATATTTCTGTTTCTTGCATAGGGTTGATTATGTGGCTGTTTAAATACATACAGAACTTTTTGCCTCCCAGTTACACAGAATCCCTTCTGCTCAGTTTCATTTGTCTTTAGAGTTGGATGAAATTGCACATCAATTTATTATAAGGTCCAAATTAAGTGAAGGATGGATAAATGAGTCAAGGCTTGTCTGTACAGAGGACATTATTATCAAGCTATCTATTGGAGTGTTATTTGTCACTTTACAAAGTATGATTCACCACGGCTTTGCAAGGCATTTACTTTTACTGGGAAGATTTTAGTACTTGGTTTCTGTGAAAACAGTAGTTAACATGAGATAGTCACTCAACAAATTTCCAGTCTAATCACCCTATAATTTTGGTGGTAAAAATCTCTAAACCTTGAAAAGGAGCTGTGGATTATTTGCCCAAGAGCAAAGAAGTTGGCAGTATAGCAGGTGCTCCATAATGAACTACACTTCTGTGATTTTCCCAGATTAGACTCATTCATAACGTTCCATAATAACAAGGACTGTGAAGCTGAGTTATAACGTAGCTGTAAATGAATTCTGGTGCACAGAACGATTTTCTAAAATGAAAACAGTTCCTGCACATCATGTGATTTCTTCATGCAAAGGCATTTAGTACTGTCTGTGTGGTACTTAGAGAACTTGACATAAACATCTTCCGCATTCTACCATCTTGTGGTCTTAATAAGAGAGTATGTAATGCAGAGGGTGAGGAGAATTGACAGCTTTTGTGCATTTTATTGCTTTTTCATAATGTTTCCTACATTCATGCGAATATAAGCTTTCAGATTTAAAATATAAGCTAAAGTTCCTCTCTCCGTGAAAATCAGCACATTAAGCAGGCCAAGAAGAAAAGCCTTAGAGGTAAACAAAAAACCTGCAAGATGCTGTTCTTTTAAATACAGCGAGAAATAAGATTTAAATGTGACCTTAAGGTAGGAGTCGGAATCAAGAAATGCAGAAAAAAGCCTTGAAAATGTCCATAAAATTGCAAAACAGATCATGAAAACTGAAAGAAGTCACTGAAATTTTAATTTAAAAAGTCTGTTATTAAAACCTACCAGTAGTGTAGGATGAAACTTTGTAACAAAATATACCATAAAGGCTCTGTGTTGATTAGTGGTCCAGGTACTGTGGGTAGCTGGTTCCACACAGGAACCTGTTAATTACTGGTAGGACTCTGCTCTCTGCTAGGGCTTTCTGATTATTTGGATCATAAACTCTGGCTTTTCACACCCAGGACTTGGTGGCAGAAGGAAGCAGAGTGACATGGAGAAAATAGTTGAAGGCTTGGTTCAAGCCCCAAGTGTGGAAGCCTCACACTTTCTCCATCCTCATCCCATTAGAAAAGACTCGGTCAAATGACCACACAGACAAAAAGAGGCTGAAAAATGTTTTCCTGTGCCTCCTCCAGGAAGAAGAGGAGAAATCATTTAGTTCTACTGCCCTCTATGCCACAAACACCCACAAGTTACTACTGATGCTATGATGATAAAGGAATTTTCTGGAAAAAAACATGAATCTATCAAATGAGAGCCAAAATAATCATGGATCCCTGCACTGGCTCCTCAGGTCTGCCGTAACAGAATATAACAAGTGGCTTAAACAAGTGTTCGTTTTCTCGCAACTGTGCAGAATGTGCTGGTTTGTCCTGAGGCCTCTCTCCGGATTTCAGATGCCTGATCCTCCTGCCCCATCACATAATCAGCTTTTGTTCACACATCCTGTCTCCATGGAAGAACACTAGTGATCATTGGATCCGGATCCTTCTCTAATAGTCTTATTTTTAAATTACCTTATCTCCAAATAGGGTTAAATTCTGAGGTCCTGGAGGTACTGGGTGTTGGGAGTTGAGCGTGGCTTTTGGGGGTGACACAAATCAACTCGCTACATTCTGGTCTCTCCCTAAGTAACAGGAGTTTACAGACTGTCAGTCATTCAGCTTGGTCATCAAGTAAGGCATTTACTAAAAGGAGAAGTAACACACTGTTAGCATTCCAATTTTACTAAACTTGCAGCTGAATTATGAATACGGCGTCAATGTGAATTATAAGTTGAAGGACTTCATAAAGATATGTGAGGTAAAAAAAATTATTTTTGCAAGTCGTTGAACTTAGATGTGTGCTTGAATGAGTGACATTTCCAAATCTCTTATTTCCATTATGTAAAACGAAACAAGACACACCCAATATAAGTAGTTCCCAAATTGTTTCTTTTGTCAAAATTAAAGCAGGATAAAATGTGTCCAAACATTCTGTAATGTGAAGAGGTGACATTTAGTCAGGCAAGACATTTTATAAAGTAAACAGTTAAAGGTTGCCTCTCTAAAATGCTTAAAAGAAAAGAGAGATGAATTGTCGTTATTTATTATTTAAATAGTTGAGAAAAACATATTCTTTTCACAAATATTTGCCTTATAGTCAATGTCTTTGTATATCCTTATCAATTAGCAAAGCAAAAAAATGTTATTTTCCTTATTACTTTTATTATTTGTAGGTATTATTTGAAGAAAAAGAATGTACAAAATTTTTGCACCTAGAATACTTCCCAAACATTTTTGTTATGTATCAGTTAAAAAAAAAAAAACAAAGTTTGTTTTATGTGGATGTATGTGTACATTCGTGTTCATATGGATTAATAGAGATCAAAAAGATATGCAAATATAGCGCTATTATGCAGAGTAAATGATAAATAAAAACTTTAAACAGATAAGATAGAAAATAAAAGGAAGTTTATAAAGCATAGGCTTATTTACTAGGGACAGAAAATTTTTATTTGCACAAATATTAATATATTGTTAACACAATGTATTGTTATTATACAATAACAATATGTTATTGTTATTGTGTTATTGTTAACACAATTTATTTTTATTTACTGAAAGAATTACTATTAATACATAATAAAAATGGGTAATGTTACTGAATTTGATTCCCCCTGAAAAAATTGGCTTAACACTTTACAATATAGACATTCAAAAGTCGAGTCTTCATTTATTTTAGTTTTATATAGTTGCTAGTGCACATACAAATTTTAAAATAATGCTTCAAAAAGTCACAGTAGTTATTAGACACACATTGATGTTTAATAAACCATCATGGTAGTGGACACCAATCCATGTTTCAATAATATGATATCAATAGTTTAATCATTTATTATCAATCTCATCAAGTCATCATTGTTTTTCTCTCATAATAGTGCTGAAAAAGATTTCTTCCTAGAAATTGAAGAGTTCTACCATTTTCTTACTGCTCATATTTTTCATTTTAGTGCTATCACTGAAATTTACAATTTCTATAGGAAATTTTTTTCCCAGACTGCTGTTCCTTGTGGAAAGAATAGTTCAGTTAAAACTATACCCTTTCGATAAAATAAGCAAGGGAAACTGTACTTTTCAGCATTACATTGAAAATAAATGAGAAGTGGCAGCCCCTCGTGGTGATTTGAAGAAACCCTGGGTGTTCCTCAGGACATGTTGAATATCCTCAACAACCCTCCCTCTGACACATGGGGCTCTATCAGTTCTTATAGTTCATATTCATAAGAACATTCCCTTCCTACGTTTTAAAGTAAAATAATTATTTAAAATAAATAATGACAGGTGCCACTATTTTCTTCCTACACCACAATGAAAAATATTGTGTACGGCATCATCATATTAACTAAAAAATAATGTTTACATTCTCTCAGATATGTCCTCCTAGTATTAATTTGGGTCACACCTTGTGATAAAGAAAGAGAAAATGTTACCTAACATTAAGGCTCAAGTATGCATAGAATAGAAAACAAATTCAAGGAGCCTGTTTTTATATGCATCATAAAAGTACATGACTACTTAGACGCTGGATTTATAATGTTATTGGAAAAATAGCTAACCTTGTCAGTAAAACTGTTAACATTTTCTGAAGGATTCTGGAATTAAATAAAAAGTACTAAACAGGCAATTTTATTTTAAAGTTGGGTGCTTGCCTAGGGAGAGGTAAGAAGTAGAGGGAAGTATACGCATATTAGAAGTTCTCAATTGCATGAAAACTTTTGATCTCTCTCTTTAAAAAAAAAATCAGAATTTAAGATTATATTATGTATGAAGACCTAGAATATAAGCATTCACTCATTTGACTGAATTTCATATGTCTGCAGTCATGAATTTCTGAATGATACAGGTTTTCCATATTATATTTTTATAAAATCCCCACCAGGAAATTTTACTTTTTTCTGAAGAGAAAAATACCTAGAAATGACTTGCTAAAAAAGCTAACCAAATATATATATATACATATATAATATAATCCATAGATTATTGTCAAGTATGTTTAAATGAATGGAACTTATATAAACAAATGTACATGCCCTTTTTGCATTCATGAAAAAATTACTTTTTTAAAGAAATTAAAATTGTTATAGAAAATAATTTTTTTTTGCTCAAAGCTACTAAAGAAGTGTGTAGCTTTACTGTCTTACACGATGCTATAGTTTCCAAACTTTCCCACTAGTAAACTATGAATAAGATGCTAAAACAATTCTTATTGCAGCAAATCATGATGAGCTTAAAGAATAAAAAGAAATAGCAAGCTAGCACTCTATAATTTATTATTACATAGATGAAAAATGCAGGTATATAGAAAAATGCAGGTATATATTCTTTTTACTGAAATGTTAAAAAATTTAACTTTTGCAATTACTAAAATTTATTGCACCATCATGGGAAATGGAGGAAAAGCTATTGAGCATCCAATATGTATATAGGATATCCCGCCATGTTTTATAGACACATTTCATTTAATTCTTCCCACAACTATATGATAAAAGTAGTATTATTCCTATTTCATCAGAAGCAAGATTATGTTCAGAAAAATTAAGTCATTATGTCAATGTCAGTGAGCTTGCTTTACGGATAAAAAAGGTCGAAATACCTTACCACAAAACCCTTGGTCATTACAGTGGCAAAGCAAGACTGGATTATATGATCCTTGTGGAAAAAAAACATTAAGCTGATATTCTCAACAAATATGCCAAAGCTTCTCAACTTCACAGGTACTGACATTTCAAGTCAGGTAATTCACCGGAATCTTCTGTCCTCTGCATTTTGAAAGGTTTAGCGCAATGCACGGCTTGTCTTCACTAGCTGTCAGTAGCACATCTCGTCCAATCCAATTCTAACAAACAAAAATGTCTTCTGGCACTGCAAAATGAGCTACCAGGTTGCCTCAGGCTAAGACCCTCCAAGCAGTGAATAGCACAAGAATCAGGGCTGTACTCTGCCCATATTCTACCCCTGTTCCTTCCCTGTGTGTATGTGAGTGCACACACATCAATGCAGATATGTGCAAACAGACTCCGAAAAGAACCAACATCAGAGACCGACACTATCATGGTTTACAACATGAGCAAAGAAAATGAGAAATGGTATTTGAATCCACTTACGTAATGAAACAATAAGCACAATGCAATTTGCTCTTGAGGGAGTGAAGTCCCATCAGAAGAGAAAGTACAATGAAAATCAGTTTTGAATATTATCTCTTGAAGAGATACCTCATTGCCACACGTTAGCTTTCAAAGGTCAACATGTCCGCCATTTATGAGGAAAGGAAATAAAACACTGGAGAGTAAACGAAAGGGCAGTGATGTTGAATCTTCATGTGATACTTTGGGGAAGCCAGAGGGAACTGCATGTTAGTAACCTACTAAATAATTCTCCAAGATAAATCCCGCCAAAGTCATTTTGCATCTTAGTCTAAGGGTAAGTGAAGAAATAACTGTTCTGCAATATTAAAAGTTTCTCAAAACATTTAATATTGATCTGATCAACTGGCTGATTTTGAAAACCCCTGTGCACTGCTGCCTCCTCAGGAAAGATTCTAAACACCGATTAATTCTCAGCAACAGTGACTATTTTCCTTGCCCCTTACTTAAAAAGGAAAATCTCTAATCTAAGTCAATAGGGAAAAAAGAGTTACCACAGGCTCACAATGATATGACTACAGTAACCTATAAAACTTTGAGAAGGAAAATTAAATGGAAGTCAAAGGTTTGCTTTCTCTGTGGGTTTATTTCCCTTTCTCCCACTGAGGCTTTAAAGTGAGCAGGGACAGGAAAAGTTTTGAGGGAGGCATTTAACTTCCAACATCCTTAGGAAAAGAAGACCAAGAGACCCTCCAGCTCGTTTTCTGAATGTTTGTTGCTATAAACTGGTAACAAATCATTAGCAAACCAATATCGGTTTTGCATTACAGTATTTCATTGACCTTTCTTCCCTTTATAACTTTTCTTTGCCCTCATTTGTCAAACACTGGTCTCAGAGACCTGACTTTCCCCGAGCTTTTAAAGAAATTTGAAGTTATCTGTCCTGTTGTCAAGGACCAAATCTTTTTACTAATGTTTGAATCTCCCTTACTTTTCTCAGAAATATTATCTTAGCAATAAAATTTTCCTTTATAATTTTTCAATTTCTCAAAATCAGCTGTATCCTTCTCATTTTTTGACATGCTGACTTTTCTCATCTTATAAATTTTTCTTGACCATTGATTTCTCACCTGCCCTCTTCTTCACATCGAGTCTTTCTAAAAAGCTTGCCTTCTTCCTCTATGTATACATCTTAACTTAGCTCTTAATGCTTAACTTACTGCATTTGATTCTGTTCCCAGCACTCAAGCAAAACTATTCGTGCTGAGGTCACTGAATACCCAAGTATTTCCATTGTGCTGTATTGTATGAATACATAATATACAGGACCACTGTTTTTCTCTAACACTCTACAGGCCTTTTATTTTTCTACCTTGTCTATGCAGAATCATTCACCTTTATCATTAAATATTAGAATTTCTTACTCCACTTTATAGACCATTCCTGGCAAGCTCATCCAAGTATATAGCTAAAATTTTCTACAAATGATTATGTCTGAACTTACATTATACTTAATCAACTTTAAGACAAACTTTTCATCACAGTTTACCATCAGGCAAACTGACATCCTGCCAGATAGGAGGATGTAGCTTACTTAGAGCAGTACGTAAACTAATGCAGCTTACTTGAAAATTTGTTTTCTTTCTCCATGTCATATAAAAATAGTCATATTAAAATTTATGTTTCTTTTTTGGATTTACTAAAACAGTGATATCCAACTTTGACTTTCTTTGCTGAATTTAAGGCTCATATAACTAATCATCATTTCCACTTAACAGAATCTTCAATGAAAAGATCATTATTGTTGAAATGGATTAAGTTCTATAGAAAGAGTCTAGAGTTATACTACCTGGTGGCCCTGGTAAATGCACTTGAACTCAACATGTCCAAAATTTACCATGCGATCTCCATCTTCCCCCATTTTCATTCATTTCCCAACCTCCTCCCTTACAATGGTGCTCACCCAGTGTTCAATGTTTCTGTCAATGCCAAGCTTCACCCAGCCATTTATATAGACTGGAAACCTAAATGGGAATCTTTATATTTTTATATCCTAAAGTGAGACAACATATTGTCTTATTTTTTCACCTAAATATTCCTCTAATCATTCTAATTGTTCCCACTTTTATCAACACTCTCTCTAGCCCAAGTGATCATCATCTCACCTGTTGTCCCATCATGGCCTCCAGCAGCTGTGACCACATCAATTTTGGCTCCATTTCCCATCTTTCTTCTATCCTGCCATCAGAGTGATAAATAATGCTATCCAAGTTTAAAATTTATTAGCATCTTCCTGTTGCTTGTATTCTCCTGGAGAGAATTTTCATTTTCTTGGTTTTAATTGATAATTTATGCAATGCCATTTTTTCTGCTTGTAATAAAGCCTTACCTTTAACTCTGTGATAGTTATGGTGACTGGCTGTACTCTTGTTGCTAACTAGCAAGTGTTGCTTTGCTATTCTTATATTCTAGGGTTTACTTCATTGTCCAATATTTTCATTAAATTATGACCTGCATTAATTCCCAACCACTCATTTAGCAGAAAGAAAAAGTCTCAAATGAGTCAATTTGATTCTATTAAATTGATATTGTAGCTTTTTATAACAGAATATGAATAAATATTGTTATTAACAGAGGCATGACAAATCAAAAGCAGGTTTTTATACTTGACACAGAATCTATGTTCAATTGATAACTCTTCATAGGAGACAAGTAGAGCTTTCAAAATATTTAATATACTTTTCTCATATATGCATAAATAAATACCTTTAATAATTGGCATAATGTTTAAAAGCCTGCCTGTATGACTAGCTGGATATATAACAAGGCAAAGAAACAAACTTAGAACATATGGATAAATTCTATGTATATGTTTCATCTTATGGCCAAAGAATAACTCCATAACATTTTTTGAGATTTTTCTTTAAAAAAAAAATCTATCTTACACAAATCCAAATTATCAAAGGAATATGATGGAAGTTTTTATACTAAGGAACTAAATCACTTCTTAAGCTTTTCTTTTTGCCTATGAGTCTATGATTACATTATTTTTCTCATGACAATCTAATAATGAAATTCTCATGGTTTCTTATGTGCAAAATAATAGGGAGTACTTCTATGCTTTTAAGATGCATTATGTTTATGGACAGCTTTAACAGTTAATTTTTTTAATGTTTTCAATGTGTATATTTTTAAAACACTGAAATGACTCGAGTTGCTTTCTCTCTATGGTGGCAAGTTATATAACACTGCAGACTTCGATACATGTAATCATTGGGAGGAGCCTGTGGCTCAAAGGAGTAGGGTGCCAGCACCATATAATGAAGGTGGTTTGAACCCGACCTCAGCCAAAAAACATGTAATCATTCATATTTTTAGTTTATAAAATAAGATATTCTGAGAGTCTAGGTAAGATGGATGACTAGAGACCTCACTTACCAGACCATCGTGGAGGGAAAGAAGGCTTTTAAATAAAAGAGGAGAGCAGGGACACAGCTCAGGGATAGGTAAGAGGAGGAAATGCTCGACATCCTGGGAACCTCATGAGGAAAAGTGTGAAGCAGAGAAGGAAGAAGAGTGAAAATCAATATTACCAAGATATCAGAGAGGATCAAACACAGAGAGTCTTGGGGATCAGTGAAGTCTGGGGAAGTCCCTTTCTCCCTCCCACGCCCTTTGGTGATCAGTAAGATACCAAGTTACTTAGAAGCTTTTCTCCCCCATGAATCCAAACCCTGCAGCAACTGTGGAAATGTGGAGAGAATTTACGTGACCTCAGAGCTTAGATATTCCATTTGGGGTTCTTTGAAGAGGGTGACTGAAGAGGTCAGAGAGTTGGTTTCTTCTATTCAAACTCGTATCTCCCACCACCACTGCAACTGGGAGAGGATTTTGAGTCAAGAATTTGGTGATTGGCTACCACTTCCTGGCAAGTGTGTCCTCTGGACTGAGGTTTCCACAGATGGCAGGGCCCATAGCTCTCCCCTTGAAGACCTGCAGTGGAACCAGGTGCCCAGTCAGGGAGTTCCCTACCCACCAGCATTTCCCAGTCACACACCAGTGGATCAAATATGCAGTCCAGATCCTTTGTCCTTAGGACTCACAGCAGGGAGATTTGAGAGCTAGACTTGGTATATGGGGGTGCCCACATGGGTAGAACTGATGGGAGAATGCCATGGGGATCTGGGTTGTGGCAATCTGAGACAGTGACCATCTCCCCCTCTCTTTCTTGCTAAAATCCTATTTGTTTCAATTATTTCAGTGATTACCTCAAAGCACCAGGCTTCTCTAACACTAATACAATTCGCAGTGCTGGGAAGAGGTGAAGTCAGCAGGATAAAAACTACCCAAAGGGACACTAATTTTTAGGAGAGAAACAAAAGTTACAGGCACCTTGACCTGTGAAGGGTCTCCTCTTTAAAAGTGTATCTCTGGACTGACTGGGATGATACGCAGAATCTCCAAGAGAACAGGTGCAGCAGAACTCTCGGGCCTGCCAATCCCAGGTTTCTGCAACTGATGCCATCCTTGTCACACTGGTCAGTGCAGTCAAGGCTGCTCAGGACTGAGCCTTTTATCAGTATCCTTTGCATCTCCCCCACTATGTCAAGAACAGAGCAGACACTCCCTTCTGTCATCTTTGTGACTGAGGGCCAAGTACGTCTCCTACTTGGTGTAGGAGCTGAACAGAGGAAGATTGCTAGATGCCACAGACACCAGTTGAGAAGCCAGAGGTGACTGCCTCAATGGGTCCTAGGTAAGAGGGGAGGACTGTGGCTGATGAGAAGCTCCAGCCTGACTATGCAGATCCTGGGCCACTGAGACAAACCCATACCTGTTCAACTGGACATCGGCAGTCTCTGTGCTGGTGGAACAGCTGCTATACGGAGGGCTCTGCCCCTCTACTCCCAACAACCAGCTAGAAAGCTCTCAATGTGCCCGAGTTTGGAGCTCTTCTCCTGTGCCTCCAGGGCCCCCACAAAGCCTGCACCTCCACACCTAAGATGATGGGGTTATGCCTGGACCCCAAGGACTCACCACTGAATCAGTCTGCACCATTATTTCTGGGCTGGCCGATCTCCCTCCCCTGCCACCAATATCCAACATTTCATTCAGGGCTCCTAAGCCCTGAGCAGCTATCACTGCTGCACATGGTTCAAGAGAGTCTCCAGCAAAGGAGAAGAGGTGCCCTGAATATTATTAACCCAGACTCCAGAGAAGAGGAGCTAGCTTAGAAGAAACCAGCAAAAGAACACTGGCAAAATGAAAATAAAAATTAGTTTGACATACCCAATGGAACACAATGGAGCTAGAGTCCTGATCTTTACCCACAAAATAATTGCCAAAATGACGGAAATAGAATTCAAAATATGGAGAGCAAATAAGATCAATGGAATTGAAGAAGTTGAAAACCAACAAAAAGCACCCCCCTCAAAAAAAATTTTTTTTCAGGACAATAAAAAAATGACAAAGTCTTTAGATAGCTAGAAAACATAAGAAGGGATATAATAGAACTTAAAGAAATGAATCCTTTAAGGAATTTAAAAACACAACAGAAAGTTTTAGCAATAGGCTAACCCAAGGAGAAGAAAGAGTCTTAGAAGTTGAAGAAAAAACTCTTGAGATAACCCAGTCATTCGAAGGGGCAGAGGAGTATAAAAGTGTCTGTGCAATCATTGAGGAAGATATAGAACTATGTGCAGTGAACTCATGTTCAAATTATAGATATCCCCGAGGAAGAAGAAAAAAGTTAAAAGCATGGAAAACTTATGTGGGGAAATTGAGAAAAATTTCCCCAATATAGCCAGAAATTCAGACATACAGATACAAGATGGACATAAAAAAACGGTAAGATTCATAGCAATAGGTCTTCTCTGAGACACATAGTAATAAACTAGGCCAAAGTAAAAATGGAGGAGAAAATTCTGCAAGCAGCAAGATGAAGGCATGAAATAACCTACGAAGGAAAACCCATTGGCCTAACTGTAGATTTCTCAGTGAAAACCTTACAAGCCAGAAGGGATTGGGACCCCCAACTTTAATCAACGTAGACAGAACCACTTCCAACCTGGAATTTTGTATCCTATAAAACTAAGTTTCACAAGCGACAGAGAAATGAAGTCTTTTCTGAATGAGTAAACTTTGAGGAAACTTGCCTTGGTCAGATCTGCACTGCACAAAATACTCAGAACATCATTATACATAAATCAGCCACCCAATACTCACCAGTATAAAATCACTTCAAAAAACCCACAAAGCTCAAAACTCTTATGCAACCATAGAAGATGATGCAAAACAAAACAAGGGATTACCCATTAGGATGAACAGACTAACATCCTTCACTTCTGTCCTGTCAGTTAACATTGATAGACTGAATGCTCCTCTCAAAAGACCAACCATTTGATCCTGCAATACCTCCAGTAAGCATTTGCCCAAAGGATAAAAATACAGTTTATCATAAAGATACTCGCACTTAAATGTTTGTAGCAGCACAATTCACAGTCACAAAGATGTGAAAACAGCTTACGTGCCTAAGTACATGAAAGGATTAATAAATTGTGGTATATGTATACGATGCAATATTATTCAGCCATTAAATAAGATAAAAATCTAGTGTATTTCTTAACAACTTGGATGGAATTGGAGACTACTTTCCTAAGTGAAGTATTGCAAGAATGGCAAACTAAAATAGGTTTTGATTGGCAGCGCCTGTGGTTCAAGGAGTAGGGCACTGGCCCCATATACTCTGGGTGGCAGGTTCAAGCCCGGCCCTGGCCAAAACTGAAAAAAACAAAACAAACAAAAAAAAAAAAACAAGTGTATGGAAAATAGGTATTGATGTGCTGATAATCTCTTGGTGATTGCACCTAGCCTCTCCTAGACTGTTGCTCACAATACTTCTTGCAATTTCAAGCATAAAAAGCAGAAAGCAATATTTAATATGCTTATGTTTAGTTACTATGACATATTTTGAAAATACGCCACTAAGGAATTTTTTTTTCTGAAAGGTTAATTTTACAATTATTTTAAACCTCATGAAATAATAGATGTTTTAAGAGAAAGTTTTGCTACCCCTTATTTAGCCAGTGCAAATCATTTCTTTGGACTCACTCTACCTGTTTTAGAGAGGCACCAAAGCATTTGTTTATCAGTATGCTATTCAAATGTAAAATTCTATAAGCTATAAGAAGCAAATTTTAATTCAATTTCTGATTTCACTTGTTCACAATCTACATTATCGGAGTCATTCTGGAAACAAATTGCATGGTACATAATTACCTTCGACTCTTCTAAAGCATGAATTCATCATTGTTTAAGTAAAAAATGATTATATGTGTGCAATTTCAGTTTCTGAATCCATATAAAAGATGATTTTCTTCATTTTAGCATGAGACTTCTTGTGGAGGTGTAACATCAACCAGGCGACAGACAATCGGGGCCTGGAATTGGGTGCGTAGTCCAGGCGTGATATGCAGAACAGAAAGCAGAGACCTCAGTCAGAGCTCAGTCAGAGCTCAGTCACTCTTAAGAAGTGTCCCAGAGCTTCCAGTGTCCATGGAACACAGATGGGATAGCTGGGCTTTGATGGGCTAGGACTTCATGTGGTGTAGTGTAGATGGAGGGGCCTCCCAGCACAGTGCGCAGCCAGCCTCAGGGGTCAGGAGTTGTCACATAATGAGACTCTGAAAGGGCTGCCCATATGGCTACCAATCACTGTGGGTGTGCTCTGTGTAGTAGTTCATCTTAGGACAGTTGTTCTCCAAACAGAGCATGTCAGAATGAGCCATGGCTGGCTAAAATTGCAGCTTCCCTGGCCCAGTCTTGAAAATTCTGAATCTTTAAGTCTGGAGTGAGCTCAAGAACCTTTACTTTCATCATACTCCAAGAAATTCTGGCAGAGTTATCTTATAATAAGCCAAAGTTTAAGAGGAAAATATGAGTTAAAAGGCTACCTGCAACCTGGCAGGAAGAGCTGTAAAAAAAAAATACAATATAATATTAATAAAATATTTCTTGAGGGTGCAAATAGGGAGATAGAATTTACCATTACCGCATTCCCTTATTCTGTCTAAAATAACACAGATTCATACAATCATCACATCATTATGCCTCCAATTTTCAGAGGATATTTACAAATTGTTAAATATTATTTAGACCTTTAATTAAATTCTCTGTAACAATTAAATTGAGTGCATGACAGGTTATCAGGAAAAAAGGGAGTTGATTTTAAGGTGAAAAACACATGGGTTCAAATTCCAGCTTTGCCTCTTAGTGATTGTGTTACTATTTACATGGCATTTAACTCTCTACACCTCATATTCCTGGGAGGTAAAATGGGAAAAATATACATCTTGAATGTAACGAATGTGAGAATTTAATTGGTAGCATGTACACACCATGTGGAACATAGAAGAATCTGCATTGTTTTGCTGGATTGATAAATGAATAATGAAAAAAAATGGGTGAAACATTACTTCTAGGTGTATCAGTGAGGGTTTTTCTGGAAGAGACTAACGTTTGGCTTTGTGGACTGAGTGAAGAAGATGCCTTCACCAGTGTAGGTGGTGGGCTTCATCGAGTGCTCTGACGGCAAATTTGCTTCTCTTTGAGCTGGAATGTTTATTCTATCTTCCTCCTTGATCATCCTCATTCCTGGTTCTCAGTCCTTTGAACTCAGATTAATTTATGACCTTGGTTTTCTTGGCTGTCCAGTTTCCAGACAGCAGATCATCTACCATAATCATGTAAGCAAATTTCTTTAGTAATTATCTGTGTGTGTGTGTGTGTGTGTGCACTCTTGGTTTCATTTCTCTGGAGAACCTTGTAGATCCTTAATGCAAAGTATTCAGTAAGCAATTTCAACATCAGCAGAGGCAACCAATCTGTCAGTCTTTAGAGCGAATATTTGGATGTACAGAAAGGTAAGTTCTTTATGTGTCTTACGTATTAAATATCCTTCCTTCAGCACTTTTGTGAACCTCAGGAGTGTAAGAATTCCCAGTGTCATTCTCAATTATTCGGTCTTCCTGTGGCTCCTCTAAATTGGCCCAATTTACAGGGATCATGTCCCATGTTGATCTCACTGGAAGTCAATCAGAACTTGCATTTTCTTTGTCATATTCCATGTTGTACCATACATTAAGTCAATTTCCTGTGGAGTTTTTATTGAGGTGTAGAACCATGCATAGTTAAATGATATTGAACCTTCCAAAGGAGAAGATGAATAATGCAGACAGAAAAGCATAGAAAAGGTGGCTTTTCCAATCTGCAACATGGGTTTCAAGCCAGAAAGATTCCCAAGCTTTCCTCAGAACTAGAAGAAACACTATGATACTTTTCTATTTGTAAACAGTTTCACGCACATCACTTAAACTTTATGACAATAATCAACATAGGTCACACTTTAACACTCACTTTAAACACATAGACAAAAAGGCTGAAAAAAGTTCCATTAATTTCCCAAAGTCACATAGCTAGTAGAAACACGTAGGAGCCTAAAGCAAAATCTTCTCAAAATGATAGTGTTTCTGAACAGGGGGCGTCTGAAAGTATATAAACAAGCAAACAATTAAACAAACCAAAAAACCCGTACACATCACCAGATGAGTTTTCTAGTATTAAACGCGCAATTTTTTTATTTTTTGCATGCTTTCATTCAAATAATCTTTCTGTGTCTTTCTCTCTTTTCATCAAAGACATTCTTATTACCAGTTTCTGACACAAGGGATTGGTTTTTCAAGAGATCACCATTGCTTTTTTAGTTGAGTCAAACACTTCTGACAGCTGTCATAGATTAACAATGCTGCAAACCCATTGCCTGAATCTGAAATTTCTTTGTGTTAGTTGGTTTAATTCATTTGGGCCAAAATATTCTGAATGTCTTATATGCATAAGATTTTAGATTGTGACAATGAGGAGTTGTTACGTTCAATTATATCTGACTTAGTACAAAATAGTATTTGCTCTAAGTGAATTTTGAATCTTCTCCAGTTAAAGAGTTCTATAAATAAAAATTGTCTAAAATTTAAATTCTGTTTGAAAAGCTCAAAACTATATTTACTTTTCTATTGTATATTAGAGCAGGTCATGACCACATGAGGTATGTGTATTTTTTGGGTAAAGCAGGGAAGATCTTGTTTATTGTGTAGCAATCTACGTATATAAATGATCTAGTCAACCAACTTAGTATTTGTAGCTAAAAATCCTGTAAAATTCTCAAAAAATATTTGCTACATGATTCTAGGCACATTTTCAGGCTCAGGAGATTGTTAGAAATTCCAGGCAAGCACTCAAACCTGAGACCAAGATTACAGATCAGCTGAAACTGAGGAAATGCGGTGCAAATGCAGCTCATATCTGCAGGGCAGGGACCACATTCTTCTGTTGTCTTTACACTGCTCCCATGTTCAGAGAGAAGGATGTGGATGTGTTTATGTGTTTTCTTCTTGATACTTTGTTTGTGATAAAAATAATTGTCAAAACTGGGAGACATTGATGGAACACATTATACTATAAGGTAGCACTATTATGCCTTAAAATAACAAAATCTTTTTTTTTTATTAAATCATAGCTGTGTACATTAATGCAATCATGGGGTACAATGTGTTGGTTTTCTTAGTTATTGTGTTCAGACATTTATATTCTACATTTAGTAAGTTTCACCTGTACCCTTCTAAGATGAACCGTAGGTGTGGTGTGGACCAACCAATTACTCTCCCTCCACCCATCCTCCCCCCTCCCCTTCCTTACCCTTGCTCCTTTCCCCATATTCATGTACTGTAATTGGGATATAGCTTTCATATGAAAGCTATAAATTAGTTTCATAGTAGGGCTGAGTACATTGGATACTTTTTCTTCCATTCTTGAGATACTTTGCTAAAAAGGATATTTTCCAGCTCCATCCATGTAAACATGAAAGAGGTAAAGTCTCTATCTTTCATTAAGGCTGCATAATATTCCATGGTGTACATATACCACAATTTATTAATCCATTCGTGGGTTGATGGGCACTTGGGATTTTTTCAAACTTAGCAATTATGAATTGGGCTGCAATAAACATTCTGATACAGATAACTTTGTTATAATGTGGCTTTTGGTCTTCTGGATATATACCTAGTAGAGGAATTATAGGGTCAAATGGCAATTCTATTTTTAGATCTCTAAGTTTTTCCCAAACATCTTTCTAAAAGGACTGTATTAGTTTGCATTCCCACCAGCAGTGTAGAAGCGTTCCCTTTTCTCCACATTCATGCCAACATCTCTGGTTTTGGGATTTTGTTATGTGGGCTAATCTCACTGGAGTTAGATGATATCTCAAAGTAGTTTTGATTTGCATTTCTCTGATGATTAGGGATGATGAGCATTTTTTCATGTGTCTGTAGGCCCTGTGCCTGTCTTCTTCAGAGAAGTTTCTCTTTGGGTCCCTTGACCACCCTGGGATCACTTGTTCTTTTCTTGCTAATACATTTGAATTCTCCATAGATTCTGGTTATTAAACCTTTGTCAGAGACATAACCTGCAAATATCTTCTCCCATTCTGAGGGTGGTCTACTTGGTTTACTTACTGTGTTCTTGGCTGTGCAGAAACTTTTTAGTTTGGACAGGTCCCGGTAAGGTATTTTTGATGCTGCTTCAATTGCCTGGGGGGATCCTCCTCATAAAATATTCACCCAGGCTAATTCCTTCAAGAGTTTTCCCTGCATTTTCTTCTAGTACTTTTACAGTTTCATGTCTTAAGTTTAAATCTTTAATCCAGTGATAGTCTATCTCAGTTAAGGGTGAAAGGTGTGGGTCCAGTTTCAGTCTTTTACAGGTCACCAGCCAGTTCACCTAGCACCATTTGCTAAATAGGGAATCTTTTCCCCATTGAATGTTTGTAATTGGCTTTCAAAGATCAAATAACTGTAAGTAGCTGGGTTCATCTCTTTGTTCTCTACTCTGTTCCACACATCTACCTCTCTATTTTTGTGCCAGTACCATGCTGTTTTGATCACTATCGATTTATAGTATAGTCTGAGGTCTGGTAGTATGATTCCTCCTGCTTTGTTTTTATTTCTGAGTAATGTCTTGGCTATTTGAGTTTTTTTCTTATTCCATATAAAACGATGTGTTATGTTTTCGAGATCTTTGAAATATAACAATGGAGCTTTCATAGGGAGTGAATTAAAATTGCTGTATATTGCTTTGGGTAATAAAGACATTTTGACAATGTTGATTGTTCCCAGCCATGAGCATGGTATGTTTTTCCATTTGTTAACATCTTCAGCTATTTCTTTTCTTAGAGTTTCATAGTTTACCTGACAAAGGATGTGAAAAATCTCTAACAAAATCTTTTTATTTTTTATTTTTATTTATTTTATTTATTTTTATTGTTGAATCATAGCTGAGTACATTAGTGCAACCAACCACAATGTGCTGGTTTCATATATAATCTGAAAAATTTTCATCAAACTGTTTGACATAGTCATCATGTCATTTTCTTAGTTATTGTATGAAGATGTTTGTATTCTGCATTTAGTAAGTTTTGTCTGAACCCATCTAAGATGCACCATAGATGTAGCCCCACCATTTAACCTCCCTCCA
>CAUYRH010153724.1:0-16600 GCA_963574655.1 Perodicticus potto | reverse complement strand
AACATATTCTTCTTAGCAAAGTATCTCAAGAATGGAAGAAAAAGTATCCAATGTACTCAGCCCTACTATGAAGCTAATTTAAAGGTTTCATATGAAGGCTATAACCCAACTATAGCACAAGAATATGGGAAGGGGGGTAGGGGGAAGGTTGGGGTGGAGGAAGGTCAATTGGTGGGGCCACCTATGATGCATTTTAGAACGATATAGGCAAAACTTCCTAAATGCAGAATACAAATGTCTTCATACAATAACTAAGAAAATGCCATGAAGGATATGTTAAACATTTCGATGAAAACATTTCACATTGTATATGAAGCCAGCACATTGTCCCCCTTGATTGCACTAATGTACGCAGCTATGATTTAATAAAAAAGAAAAAAAAAAGAACTTAAAACCAAAACAACAACAAAAAAAAGACTTAAGATTTGAACACTGACAACTTTCTATAATCCTCATTATTAACAGCTGAGTTACCATCTGTGCTTAGGCAAACTCTCTTTCTGCATTATAGATGACTGCTAGCTTATTATGTGGCTAGAGAGTTCTAACTGCTCTGTGGTGCCCCCATCAGCTTTATATGCCTTGCAAATCTCTTGCATCCCTACTGGTCTGTACCCAGTCTTTGTAGCATAGCTACCTTGAATTTGATACAAGTCTGTAATAATTGATAAGGCGTTCTCTCGGTATTCATTCCCTTTTCCTCTTTTATAGAGGTGGATGATTTACAGTTGAAGTAAACCTTCTGTGTTTTTAGGTGTTTCCACCTCAGTTATCTTATTCTGTTCTAGCCCATGCATACTATCTATAACCACTCACCAAATTCCTGAGAAAGAGTTGAAGGGTGTGTGCAAGTTCACTCTGTGGCTTGAGCTCTTTGGAATTACAATCTATCATTATTCTATCATGCATAACTATATTCTGGTAAGTTTCTCAAAGTTTCAGCTAGTTTGTCATGTTTTTCAATTTATGGAAGATTCTTCCTTCTACTGCACTATGTGGGATGAAAGGAACCATGGGACTTCTGTGTTTTGTGAAAGATTTGTGATTTTCTGGAGGCTAGTTAATTTAGGTTTCTTCATATATCTGAAGCTTTTTATGGGTTAAGAAGAAAAACTTATTTTGTAGCTTATTTAGATTGCTTTAGCTGTTATAATGAGTCATGATCTCTTGTATTTTATACCTGTACAATAAATCTTAGAACCAAAAATATGTCTCCTGGGAGAGACCTGTAACTTATCCATTCCAGTATTCTGTATCAAATTGAAGCATCAGATATCATATTATAGAAGGAACTGAGGGTTACCTTTAACATCAACCACAAACGCTATATAATTCTCATTTCTCTTTAAATGTCTATTATAGATATTTATTTACTGATCTTTTTCCTTGGCATATTTATATCTTTGAACATTATAATTAAGTCTTCACTTAACATTGTCAATAGGTTCTTGAAAACACTACCATTAAACCAAATGACATATAATGAAACCAATTTTAGTCAAGGCTAAATTGTTATAAATAAGAGTTAATTGCTATGGCATATTTCTGACACAAAAACATCAAAAAACTTCTACGTAATCACCAAGATTTTTCTAATATTAACATAGAAATGTATGTGAGCTATACATATATTTATGAAAGATTAATAAAAATAAATGAGATAATTATTTACTCAGTTACTCCAGTTCAGTGTTGCATGTGTCTGAAGCCTATGCTGGCAGCCCAGGCATAAAGTGGGAAAAACTGGACAGGACACCATCCCACTGCAGGGTATATGCACACACCCACTCACATTCACTCATTTAGATGGAGATCATTTAGACATTACAATGAATCTAACATGCGCATTTGGGGATATGGAAGGAAACTGAAGCACCTGGAGAAAACTCACACAGACATGCAGAGAACATACAAACTCCACACAAACACACACAGACACACAACATTATTCAAATACCTGTTCCATCCGTGGTGGCCAGTATACTGTATGTCACTGTGCAATGCTTTTTTTTTGAAAAATAATTTCCAATTCCCATAACTAGTGGTAGCCTTTCTTTGCTTCTCAATTCACAATCTCAGCCAAAGCTTGCTACAGCACATAATAATGTCTTCATTCTCTCCCTAGAGATATATTTTTAGCTCTGTACTTCTAGGACCATGAAACTCTAACTAATTAAAGTATTATCTGAGTATTTGCATGTAATAGGACTGCTTATATTTTCATAGATGGTTTCCTTTCACTGTCAGATGTCTAAATTTGTTTCTGGGCTGTATAAACCCTGTCACTGCCTCCTCACAATATTATGCTGCTGTGGGAATAAATGTTTGTTTGATTTCCTATTGTTTTAGGGACATCTATAGAACTGTGTGTGGGCCTCAATTAGAGCATTTATTCCTCTATGCCTGTGTTAGAGTCACTTGGATGTTTGGTATGTTTCTCCCTACTAGGATGGGAGTAGTTGGAGGTTAGAGACTGGCCTCCTATGGTTTTCCTTTCTATATTCCCCAAACAATCAACTCCTCCTGCCAAGCAAAGACAAGTTTGAAAACAATCATTAGCTCTACTAGCCAAGCTTTGTTCCTTGACCCAGGGCTTGAAGAAAGGTGTATATCTCTAACTATTCTTCTGCCAAAGGGCATATCTCATAATTTATCCTCCCAAAGGTTTTGCCTTTTATTAAATTTCACAAAAGCACAGAAAACTTGAGTGGAATCCATTGCACATAGTAAGTGCTCAATATAAAAACATATTTTCTTTAGTTGAATTGAATCCCAAGAAAGGCTTTAAATTTCACCTCTGCCTATTTGTTAGTAGTTCTTGCAGATCAAAAATACCATCAGGAGTCTTTTAAATTTGATTTTGTAAAGAATTCTTTCCATGAACACCAGTACCTCTGTTGTATTTCCATCCCACAGAGGATCTTGTGCCCTCCAGACATGCTAGAAAGGGCTAGAGACATAATACACATATTCCTGTAGAGAAAGTTCTCATCATTGACCATATACATATTCTTGAGTTTCTCAAGATCAGAAGGAAATTAACAAAGAAGTCTCCCTCCTACTTACCCTTTCCCCCAGGTTCCATAAAATAGAAAACCTACATAAAAGAACAGAAAAAGATATTTCCTTTATTTGCAGTACTAGCATAGAGTTGTGCCTCAAGAAAAGCTGTGTTTGTAGCTAATCTTAATGGTTATTGCAACCATTTGTGGAGTCTTAAATACAAATTTACTCACACACTAGATCCACTTGAGATACTGACTCTATACTGAGTTGTAAGAAAATAAGTACATTTACTGATTACCTACCATACATGAAGCAGATGTGTATGAAGCTACACCAGGTATGAGGAATACTAAAGTTTGACTAGAATATCAGTGGGACAGATAGTGTCCAATTCTTTTGTAGTAAGAACTGTATGATAATGAGTTTTCATTCATTACATGCTTCACAGACAACTGACAAATTTGACTCCGAACTCCATGGGAAAGAAGACTCCCATCCTGTGAAGGTCTAATTCTTGTCTGAGCTCAATTTAATCCCCTTCTGAGACTTTAGGACCTCATTTCAGTAATTACCTCCCTTCCTCCTCTTCTCAATAACCTCTCCCATTCTTCTTGATGTGTACTTCAAAAATATATCTTTGTTCAGCCCATCTTCCTCTTTCAGATCCTCATTATGCTTCACAAGGAGGACTGCCACAACCTTCTAGGTAATATCTCTGCATCTAGGCATGATTTTCTGTGGATCCATTATTATATGGATAAACTCCAAATCTGTCTATATCACTTCCCTGCTCAACAACTTTAGATTCTCCATAGAATGAATTCTTAACTCTTTTTGCATGGTAGAGTTCTTTATGATTTGACTCCATTTATCTCTCTTGATCCATTTCCCACCATATAACTATTTCTTCTTATCTATAGTTTGCATGCTACATTTAACTGTTTATCATCAATACATGTAATAATCTTTTGTCCCCTAACATTTATACGAAACATCCTTCCTCTCCATCACCTAACCCTTACTTACTTCATCATATTTATCCAAGGTACCACTTTCTCTATTATAACTAATGACACTTTTAGTCCACTTTCAGGTTACTTTAATCCTTTTCCTTCCTCTATTGTCCCATAGCATCTTATAAATACATTAATAATAACACCTATACCACATGGTAATTATCTGTTTCGGCATCTGTTTCCCTCATAGATTGTAAACTCCTTGAGGATAGAGAAGACGTGTTTTCATCATTTTTACCTCCAAGACTTTTTACCCTCTGGACATAATAGACTCTCAATAGATATTTGATGAATAAATAATTTAATTATTTTCTACATTTGTCTGAATCTTACCCTATTTATTAAAAAGCTTACTCTGTTGTATGGACAATACACAATAGAAGGAGCAATGATGGAAGCCTGGGTTAGTCACCTGAAAAGTAAAACTTATCAGCTAGTTTACAATCTGATCGAATGGTTAGCAAAATACAAATACAAAATACAACAATCAGTTCTTGACATTTAGAAAACAACTCCAGAAAGGGTGAGGTGAGTGTGGATATGTCAGTTAGGAACAGAAACTTCAGGTATGTTACATACACATGCACACACACACATTCAATTGACACTGTACTAAACAACTGTTTTGTCCCATGTTCGTCTTTCCTTCAACAGAAATTTGTTAATGGTCTACAGTGTATAGGTGTTGTGTTAAGTAATGGAAATAAAATGACAAATGGTGACCATACAAAGACTCTGCCATTGTGAAACTTTAGTGTTGCTAGGATGCCCTTTATCAATGAATTATGTCCCCACCTCCCTAGAAACTCAACAATGCTTTCTTCCCTGAAATCCTTCCCGCATTCCTATAAAAAGGTTGGATGCTCCTAGAACTGACTACCTTAGCCTATACCACCTATCACAGTGTGTTGCAATGATCAACTGGTTTCTCCACCCCACATGAATATAAGTTATAAAAGGAAACAAGAAATGCTTTTTATTTTGTTTCTCAATGCTCAAACAGTGCCCTGTGAAAGGAGGCAGAAAATACATATAGTTTTAATAAATGAGAAAATGATCATATGGTATTAAGCAGGCACTCATTGCACTAAAAAGCACACTTATTTCACTATCAATAACCTATATCCGTGATGTTGTATCCTGTTCCTTTAATGGTAATTTTTTTAAAAGGTATGTTTTGCCACAAAAGGAAAATGATATTATTTTAATTCTTTGAAAGCTGCAGTTTTTTTGTTAACTTTCATGTTAGGTGGTCTTTAGGCTTACTAAAGTCTGACATCCCATTACTATTCCATTTATAACTATGCCATTGATTTATATACCATTTTAATGCACCTACTTTATGGTAAGTTAATTTCCCTCAGGAAAGAGCTAAAAATAATCGGTAACAGAATCCATTTCCATAGGAGTCCTGTTCTGACAAGGTAATAGGACTGAACCATTCATCCTAGAAATTTAAATGTTAAATGCTTGAGGTGGGGGACTTAAATTTCACAATAGAATCTTGACTTTTCTGCATTTAGATAGGCTAGATAACAATGCAGGCCTAGATAACAGACTCAGTGTCAATTTTCCATATAGAATTATTTGCAAGATTAAAAAATATGAGGAGCTAGATAGTAGGAACATTGCTTTTAAATGTTAAATACATTACCTTTGAAGAAGGTATTGTATGCACTTTTAAGTTAATATCTAGCAATAGCATTTGAGCACTTGTGGCAACTGTATCCAGAGATTAGAGAAACCTTTAACTACAGGACCAATCCAGTTAGGAATATCTTAAGTTTTTTATAAGTTTATTTAGTTGAACAGATCTAGAGAACAAGGAGATTAACAATTGTCTTAGAAAACATACTTAGAATTTCAGTTAATATTAGTGGATTAAACATGCAGCATGTAAATTTACCTTTATTCCTCTCCCAAAACTTCACAAAAATGACTATGAAGGATTTTTTAAAAGTAAAAAAAACAAAATGTTAATGGAAACATAAAAATATGGCAGATGAGAAAGTATGTCCTATAAGAGAGACCTTGCTGTCTTTCCTCTATGCAGCCCAAATCTCCATTCCCTCTGATTGCTCCACTTATTCCTCTCTCTGCTACTCAATGTACCATAAGTCATATTATATTTATGGCTTTATATATATTTACCCTCACTATAATTTAAGCTTACAGTGGGCAGGGACTTTATTTCTGCTATTTTTTAACACCTGATGTAGAGAAGGCATGTAGTAAATATTTGTTGAACAGAACATTGGCACTTATTTGGAATAAGGAAAGTAGATAGAACAATGAAAACTAATTTATCAGTATAAAGAAACTAAAACCTAACAGGCTATAGAGATTCTGGTAAAATGCAAGTCAATTCAAACTTAAAGAATTCCAGAAAAACTCAGAAAATTAAGAGAAAAAACTTCCCCCGATACTGCACCTCTGTCCTCTGGGTTCTTCAGAAAGAAGAAAAGGGAAAATTTTTTGTTTAATTGGTGAAAATCTCAATAAAGGGAAATCAGACAACTAAATCCACCTTTCTAAACCTCAATTACACCAATAGTTACATTAAATGTTAATGGAACAGACTGCACTTACAAGAAGGGGTTTGGGAGAGTAGAATAAAATAAGCAATATCTAACTATATGCTGTCTGCAAGAGATACACTTCAGCTGTAAAGAAATAGGTTGAAAGTAAGAGGATGGAAATACATGTACCATGAAAACTATAAGCATTCAAAGACTGGCATAGTTAGATTAATATTAGATTTGGAGATGAGTATTAGCAAAGAAAAAAGAAATATTTTATAATGAGAAAAGGAATATATAATGATGATAAATATTTATGTGCCTAATAAGAGTGTGTTAATATGTAAGAAGCAAATCTTGGGAAAATAACACACAGAAATAAACAACTAGAGAATTTTAATTTTTTTTTTTTCTTTATCTTCAGTTTTCTGAAATTTGGCTTTAATATGCTTAGGTTTGTTTCCTTTTTTTTTTTTTTTTTTTCTTCTTAGGGTTAACTAAGCTGCTTGAACATATAAATCTGTTTCATCAAAAAAAAATTTGTTTCATCAAATAAGCTATTTGTAGCCATTATTACTAACATTAACATTTTCCTGCCCCATTATTTCTTTCCTGTATGAAACTCTAATTACATTAGTATATTGCAGAAATATGCTTGTCTTTTCTATATTATCCTATAGGTCCCATAACTTTCTTAACTGCTTATTGTTGTTTGTTTTGTTGAGGTTTTTCCCCTTCTGTTCAACAGAATGATTCATCTTCATTGATCTATTTTCAAGTTTACTGATTCTTTCATTGGTTATCTTTATTCTGCTGTCAAGCCTATCTAGTAAATATTTATTTTATTTTAATTTTTTGAGACAGGGTCTCACTTTGTCGACCTTAGTCGAGTGTCATGGTGTCATAGCATGTCACAGCAACTTCAAATTCTTAGGCTCAATGATCCTCTTGCCTCAACTTCCTGAGTAGCTGGGACTATAGGTGACTCCCACAATGCCTAGCTATTATTGGAGACGGGGGTCTTGCTCTTTCTCAGGCTGGTCTCAAACTCCTGAGCTCAGGCAATCCACCTGCCTTGGCCTCCCAGGGTGCTAGGATTATAGGCATGAGCCACCATGCCAGGCCTTAGAAACTTTATTTTAGATAGTTTCCATTTTAGTTCAAGATTTTCTACTTAGCACTCTTTTATAGTATCTACATATTTATGGGCATGTTTTCTTTTACCTCATTGAGCATAGGTATAATACAGTAGTTGTTTGATGTAGTAATGTCCCTTTCTGCTGTTCACAACATCTAAGTCACCTTGGGTATGTCCTCTGTTCAGTGCACGGGTGCTTCAGGAGTTGGTCTGAAATTTGAGAAGAGTTTATATCAGGAATTCAAGTCTCCCTCTCTCTCACATTCTCCTTTCCAGACCTTTTATTCACTCTTTCAGCAGTCATGAATTCCCTGAACTCTATCGTCTGGTTCTTCACACATACAAATCGTGGGGTTTCTACCAAAGTTTTGTTTCTCAAGCAGTGTTTGATAGGCTATCTCCATGCTAAAAACTGTCAAAATATAAAACTCACTTGTTGTAGCCTTTTATCTTGCTATACCAAAATTTGCCTGCGTCTGTTCATTCTTCTGCGCTTTTGAGTGGTTCTATTTGCATTTTATCTAGAATTTATAGCTCTAAACTAGATTTCAGTCTGGTAAGAGGTTACTAATCCATGCCGGAAATAGAAATCTTCTTCCATTATTTTTAAATATCAAATTATGTTAACGACTGAGAGTAAAACATGGATAAGGGAACAGTAAGTCATAATTAAAGCAAAAAGGTTGCAATGGGTATCTAAAAAAGATAAAAAGTGGATCATTAAATACAGTAATGAGACTCTCTAAGCAGGTGATCCTTAGAAACACAGGAAGTATCTGGGTTATCTCTCAACAGGAAAGATGACTTCCTACTAGAATCAAAACCAACTTCTGCCTTTATGAAACAACTGGTGATGGTATAGAACTGACAAGGTAGGGTCCATTTATTAAGACAGAGAAACCAGGCAGAAGTCCATCCAGACCCAGAAAGAGGGCCATGTAAGGTTAGGTATGCACTGAGGCTGAGTCACAGTATGTTGAAGAGAGCTCCTGCCATGAGTAAGGGTTAGAATCTAAAACCTTTGGGATAGGAATGCTTTCAGAAAGACATCAAAATAACCTCAATTTTAAAAGCAGAAGTTAGAGGCAGAGCCTGGCACTATCCATTGTTATAAAAGTGGCTCACAGAAATAAATTCCTAAAGGCTCTATTATATCCTCTCCTTAAGAAAGAGACCCTGGCTTATAGCTGTTGTGTTTTTTATTATAGTGCTTAACAGCAGTAGTGTGCAATCACCTGGGGATCTTTTTTAAAATGAGAATTCTGGTTCAGTACCTCTGGTGGGGGGCCTAAAATCCTATATGTCTAACAAGGTCCCAGGTGATGCTGCTGTGGACCACACTTCGAGCCACAAGGTTTTATATGACCACAGTAGTGGAAATAAATCCCTTTATTTTATCTCCCTATTTGCCTTCCAACCAGACAGTATCTTCCATATTCTGACATGCCAAACCCTATGTGGCAGAATACCAACCTGACAATCTGGTGTGTCCTCACTAACCATATCCTCAGCACCCGTTCAGTATGATTCTCCCCCACCTCACCATCCTTGTGTTCTCCTCTTGTGCTTTCTCTACACAGACACATTTCCTAGCAAGTATTTCTTTCAAGATAGAGATTGTATACTTTTATCTAATTCAAGGCTCTTTATATACAAAATGTGGCTAATAAATGTTTGAGTTATAAATAAATGCAATCGGTTTGATAATCTATATTCAAAGATGAACTGAGGTGTTTCACTAATTTTATAAATAGCCCCAAACATGAGCGCTTATGGAAAACTTTGGGCAGTTAACACTTCACCTGCCCTCTACACACACACACAAACACAGAGCACATTTTAATACCTTCAATAAACCAATGTCAATAGCCACTATCAGTGAGGGAAACTGCGGACCAAATGAGATCTGACAGCAAACTCAGAAACCTCAAGATTGCTAACAGTCCATAGCTGCACCTTTCCTTTCTTCTCAGAATTAAAGTGAGCAAATGAAAGCCACATCCCCTGGAAACGTCTTCTTCAGGGAGGCATACCACACAAAAGGGCTGCCATTTGCTTCTCGGTGGAATAAGTCTGTAGAGCCATACACTCTGCAGAACTCTTTGAGATTGGGATTAGGCTCAGCTGAATCTTTGCTTAGCTACTTTCTCTGCCCTATCCTGCTTCTCTTACTCCCTAAAGGTCCGCCTGAGCACTCTCCTGCAATAAATAATTTACATAACAATGCCATACCTGGCTTCTAGGAAACCCTACTGAAAACAAGAAGCAATGCATTAAGCCAAAGGATCATATTTTGTTCCTCAAAAATCCATTTATTAGGTAGCAGGAATTCTGGAGCTTTGTGTGTTTAACTACAATGCTATCCCACTTTTAGTAAAATAAAGTTTTAGCAAGAAAAAGAAAATTTATTAACAATTTACACAGCAAGCCAGGCCTTATCTTCATGACTGCAGGCTCCAAAGAAAGTGCAGTTTGGGGTTTTATGCACAACTTTGAGGAGTATCAGCTGCTTCTTGGAGGTTTCCCTGGGTCCTAATTAACTCTGTTATCAGCACAACACAACTGCAAGATCTTAATCACCCTCATTCTCACAAGGGCTCAGGTCAGCCTGATCCAAACCAGTCCAAGATAGCCCAACCACATCTGTCATCTGCCATCTGCCCTGCTCATATTTAGCTAACTGCCTAACGATTCCTCCAAACCAGCGTGGACAGTAACACTCAGCCTGCCTCTTCTGGAGCAGGCTAATTCAGGGCTGTAAGATAAAAAGAGCTGAAGGTCAGATCCCCAAAGGCCTCATCTTTTGGAAGGCAACTGTATCCAACAAGGTAATTTAGGCTTGCTGCCTGGCTCTGATTTGTTTCCCCTCAGCTGCCTTGGTTTATTCAAGTCCTGAGGATAAACAAGCAGCACTGGGCTACATTTTTGGATGGCTAGTATTGTAATCTGTACGTAGGCAGCCCCTGGGTTACAAATGAGATAGGTTCTGCAGGTTTGCTCTTTAGTTGACTTTGTGTGTCAGTTGGAACAGGTATATCTACAGGTATACTTGGAATAGCCTACATTCATAAGTGTGAGGCATATGTCAGTTGGATGCTCATAACTCAGGGACTTACTATATTTACCTTAAAAGTGAGTGTTCTCTAATGCTGTATGGCCTTTGATGGGCTAAAGGAATTGGAGCAAAACAGAGGGGATGGAGAAGGGAGGGTAGCATGAAACGAGCGGGGAAGTGCTTGAGGTTAGACTCAACAAACCCACGACCAAACTGCCTCTGCCAATCCTAGCCATGTAACCTTAGGCAAAGTGTATTTAACCTTGCCAAGCCTAAGTTTCCCCATCTATGGAAAAAGGACATTGTGGAGAGAAAAGGAAGTAATGCACCCTACGTACCTAGCATGGTGCCTGTGTACTTGGCAAACCCACAATAAATGGTAGCTATTGTTTTTGATGAGGAAGCATGATCTGTGTTTCAGTTACTGTGTTAAGATGCATTGTATAATTTTTTTTTTACTGAAAGATCAAAGTAATTTTGTAAGTATTCTTATCCCTGTTTTAAGGCTCAGGGTGTCTGAGTAAATTGTCCCAGGTCCCATGGTTGGCAAGTGATGAAGCAAGAATTTCACAGGCCTGAAGGACTCTGAAGTCTTAACTCTTGGCACCATCAGATCTTCCTGTGTCCCGGAGAGGGTCTCACCCACACACTCAACTTCAGGGACCGGCAGTGCCCTGCACCCATCAGCAGGTGGTTGTACACGCTGCTGCCTCCCTGAACATCTCCCAGTGGGAAGGGGGGTTTCACACTGTCAGAGGAAATTCCCACAAACCCAGATTTCTCACAGTACAATAGATGGTCTATGGGGGGCAACAAAGTTTTCGTGGTCAGAGAACTGATCCAAAAATGCAAGTCCTTTTTTCAGTTCTTATGCATTTAGTTTTTATTCTTATGTATGACTTAGTAAGGAAGCCATGGGAAGCCTTTTCAACTGGTGTGCCATGAGAGGATCTTAGTTGTACCATAACAATTTTTAAAGATCATTAATTAAATTATTTTCAAAGTAAGTTCGAAGCACAGTAAGCATATTCTTTCTTTTTATGTTTTTTTGATCAACGTAATTTAAGTGTGCCCCAGAAGTTTAACTATAGGTTCAAGTGTGCTGTGAAATAGAAAAGGTTAAAAAACAGCGAGATGTTACTAAAATGTGCTATCTGTAAATTGAGGTTAACACATCACCAGAATTCGCTTATAAGTCTGGCTTCCACACCTGGCAAAGCACAGTGGCCTTTCACAAAGAAGAGATGCTTAGAAAAGTCCCAATTTCAAGAAAGGGCCTCCTCAGTGTTATTTGAAGTTAGTTATCAACCAACACTTAGGTAGTACTTAGTATGTGAAGGCATTTTCTAAGCACTTAGCAATATGAACTTGTTTGAAATCTTTGTAACATTCCTGTTATCACTATTTATCAAATGGGATAACTGAGGCACAAAAGAGTTAAGCAAGTCTACGCAAAGTCACTCAGATGATGAGGGTTAAGCCAAGATTTGAAGATAGGTGGCCTGTCTTCAGAGTCCACACTCTTAGCCTCTGTATTTCTCCTTGTTTTGTCACTAAAACATACAACTGGTTTTTCTTGTTGTGGATTATTTGGGGGCTACTACACGTATTATGTATTAACATATAGCTGGGCTCAAAATTTCTAATTACTGAACTTTAACAACAAACCATCATCTACAGAGCGTTTCCTTTGTGCTAGTCAGATTTCTAGGCATATATTCATTACCCTTTAACCTTCCCGTTAGGAGACTGAGGAGTAGAGAGGTTAAGTAACTTGCTCCAGTCACTTTGACACAGCTAGTAAGTCAGGAGAGCAGGGTTCAAACCAACTCTGGACCTGTGCTTTTAACAACTATGCAACTCAAAAATAGGTCATCTGCATTTGGAGAGTTCTTTCTCCATCAGAAAATAAGAACAAGGGCGTAAATGAGCTAGGAGGGATTTCAAACCCCTTGTTCAAAACAGGGCAAGAGAGATTGGTGAAACTTGAGAAGAGCAGCCAACCACAGAGAAAAAAATTAGCATTTTGCAGCAGTCCTGCTGTTCACAAAGAAACTGGCAGGGAGAGCAGGCTGATGGGATGAGGGAATACAGTGTACTGCCAGATAGAGGGACGTGGTGCGGCCACTCTGCACAGGGCTCCAGGGCCAGGCTGCTCTGCCCTTCCCTGTGTGGCCACAGGCATGGACCTCACCTTCTCCAAGCCAGGTTTCCTCCTCAGCAAAACATGGATGAGGACAATCCCCACTCCACAGAGTTTTGTGAAGACCAAAAGGATAACAAATTTAACCTTCCTAGCACAATTTAGGCAGCTTTCAGCTTATATTATTAAATAAAAGATAGTGAAATATTTCTAATAATCTAATTTATAGCATTTTGTTTAAATGAGCAAATTCAAATCTCAGATTTAAACACATGATAGCTATGGTCCCACCTTCCTAGGCCTTATCTGATTTTTTGTCTTTTTCCTTTATATTTGGCATTCTGAGAAGGATAATGTTGACAGTACTTCTGATATAGCATAGGGCCTTCTTTGTCCAGAAGATTTTTATGCCCGGTGTGGTGATACACCAAGGGCTGGATTGGTGTTATTCTATTTAACTGTATTGGAACTCCAACTCTAGGCCATAGATCCGTTTTATGCCATTTTGTGGGTGGCTGTGGTTTCGGGTTTGTTTCAGCAGCCATTACTTTGCCAATCTAATCTGCATAATTCTAATTACTTGTCCTTGGGAGGAGAGACCCTGTCAGATCTATTGATCTTACAGCAGGGTCTGCAGGACATGAGTGTTTTTTTTTTTCTTCTACCAACAAAAAAGGAACAGGACTCAGAAAGCTGACTCATTCCTTTCAATTTCATTTCCACATGTTGGTACACAGAGAAACAATATCTCTGTTTCACACATACAATGAATAGTTAATGAGCATATGCACTCCATAGAATACTGAAAATAAGCTTTTCCCATTCAAACATTGATAGAATGTACAGAAATTGCCAATTTTGCTGCGTATAGGGCCCAATTTTTGCCCACATTTTCGAGGAAAAAATAAGGATGTGCATTACACATGGATAGTACTAATTCTGTATTGACATACATGTTTTTGCTTTTATTTATGCTTGTGTATTAAAGATGTAACTCCAGAAAGCAATAATAATATCCAAATGCAAAATAATGCCCTGCAATAGAGTAATTGGTTTTGTTGAACTTATGAGGAACTTGCAACAAAATCAAGTTCTTTAGCAGCTACCAGTGAGTACAACTCATGGCCCTCCCAGTGCAGGTGGGCCAGGGGCCTTGGACCACACCCCTATGGGGGCCAGTAGCTGAAAAGTGGCAATGCAGGTGACCCTGTGCAGAGACAACGCAATGCAGTGAACGCCAGAACAGTGCGTGCTGGAGCAATGAACACTGCAGGAAAACCTTGCAACCCCAGCCCAAGCCACCTCTCCCCGCACCCCCGGGGCCACTGGAGCTGGAGCAGCACAGCCCTTCAGAGGCATCTGGTGGCCCCTACAATTGCATAGAAGCACTGTTGTCCTTTACTCATCTGTGGCTTTGCACTACCTCTGTGCTTTCCAAAGTAGGTAAGTAGAAGTGTGGGATGCCTGAAGCCCTGGAAAGATGATGCTTCTGATACTGACATTGATGAAGAGCTTTTGGCCTTATAATCTGTTATTTATAGGTAAAATTTCCTTCTTTTTTTTTTTTTTTTTTTTTTTTTACTAAATCATAGGTGCGTACATTAGTGCAATCAAAGGGTACAATGTGCTGCCTTCATATACAATCTGAAATGAAACTGTTTGAAATGAAATAAAACTGTTTAGCATATCCTTCATGGCATTTTCTTAGTTATTGTATGAAGACATTTGTACTCTGCATTTAGTAAGTTTCGCCTATGCCCTTCTAAGATGCAACATAGGTGTGACCACACCAATTACCCTCCCTCCATCCCAACTTAACCCCTCCCCTCACTTCCCATATTCTTGTGCTATAGTTGGGTAATAGCCTTCATATGAAACCTTTAAATTAGCTTCATAGTAGGACTGAGTACATTGGATACTTTTTCTTCCATTCTTGAGATACTTTGCTAAGAAGATACTTTGCTAATACTTTGTTACAGTTCCATCCATGTAAACACGAAAGAGGTAAAGTCTCCATTTTTCTTTAGGGCTGCATAGTATTCCATGGTATACATGTTCCACAATTTATTAATCCTTATGTGGGTTGATGGGCACTTGAGCGTCTTTCATAACTTAGCAACTATGAATTGGGCTGCAATAAACATTCTGGTACAGATGTCTTTGTTATAATGTGATTTTTGGTCTTCTGGGTATATACCTAGTAAAGGAATTATAGGATCAAACGGCAGGTCTATTTTTAGATCTCTAAGTACTCTCCAAACATCCTTTCAAAAGGAACATAGTAGTATGCATTCCCACCAGCAGTGTAAAAGTGTTCCCTTTTCTCCACATCCATGCCAACATCTCTGGTTTGGGGATTTTGTTACGTGGGCTAATCTTACTGGAGTTAGGTGATATCTCAAAGTAGTTTTCATTTTCATTTCTCTGATGATTAAGGATGGGGAGCATTTTTTCATATGTCTGTAGGCTGTGCGCCTGTCTTCTTTAGAGAAGTTTCTCTTCAAGTCCTTTGCCCACTCTAAGATGGGATCACTTGTTCTTTTCTTGCTACTACGTTTGAGTTCTCCATGTATTCTGGTTATTAATCCTTTGTCAGAGGCATGACCTGAAAATATTTTCTCCCATTCTGAGGGCTATCTGCTTACTATACTTACTATGTTCTTTGCTGTGTAGAAGCTTTTTAGTTTGATCTGGTCCCAGTAGTGTATTTTTGATACTGCTTCAATTGCCTAGGGAGTCCTCTTCATGAAATATTCCCCTAAGTCAATTCCTTCAAGAGTTTCCCCTGTACTTTCCTCGAATATTTTGATAGTTTCATGTCTTAAGTTTAAATCTTTAATCCAGTGAGAGTCTACCTTATTTAATGGTGAGTGGTGTGGGTCCAGTTTTAGTCTTCTACAGGTCACCAGCCAGTTCACTCAGCACCATTTGTTAAATAGGAGTCTTTCCCCCACTGAATCTTTTTAATTGGCTTGTCAAAGATCAAGTAAGGGTAAGTAGCTGGATTCATCTCTTGGTTCTCTATTCTGTTCCAAACATCTACCTCTCTGTTTTTGTGCCAGTACCATGCTGTATGGATCACTATCAATTTATAGTACAGTCTCAGGTCTGGTAGCATGATTCCTCCTGCTTTGTTTTTATTTCTGAGTAATGTTTTGACTATTCGAGGTTTTTTCTGATTCCATATAAAACGAAGTATTATTTTTTGAGAACTTTAATATATGACAATAGAGCTTTGATAGGAATTTCATTAAAATTACATATTGCTTTGGGTAGTATAGACATTTTAACAATGTTGATTCTTCCCAGCCATGAACATGGTATATTTTTCCATTTGTTAACATTTTCAGCTATTTCTAATCTTAAAGTTTCATAGTTCTCTTTAGAGAGATCTTTCACATCCTTTGTTAGGTAAACTCCCAAATATTTCATCTTCTTTGGCACTATTGTGAAAGGAGTAGAGTCCTTGACTGTTTTTTCGGTTTGGCTATTGTTGGTATATATAAAGGCTACAGATTTATGGGTATTGATTTTGTAGCCTGAGACGTTGCTGTATTCCTTGATCACTTCTAACAGTTTGTAGTAGAATCCCTGGTGTTTTCCAGATATACAATCATATCATCTGTGAAGAGTGAAAGTTTGATCTCTATCTCTTCTGACCCTATGTGGATACCCTTGATCGCCTTTTCTTCCCTGATTGCAATGGCTAAAACTTCCATTATG
>CAUYRH010153719.1:0-32169 GCA_963574655.1 Perodicticus potto | reverse complement strand
AGATGACTGTAATAAAATAAGGACTTTGATCACTGAGGAAAGACAAAGAGTGAGAGGTCTCAGTCTGTGTAAATGTACAATTTACGGATATATAGAGGAGTGTCACCCACACTTATGTGAGAGGACCTCTCTTGCTTATTAAAAATTATATGCATGTTATAAAAAATCACATGTATGTCATAAATACAACTATTCTATATCAATAAAATAAAAAGATAAAAAATTAAATCAGAACAGCAATTATAAAAATATAGTAACCTTATACCTTCAGAAGAAACTAATAAAAGTATATTTTTGTCATCACTGTGTAAAAAGTGACTCAACAAGCAAATAACAAATTTTCCTTCAGTGCATTTCTCTTGGGAGTCTTGCCTGGAATATCAATGCTTTGGCATATTTGAATAAAGGCTAATATTTACCCCTTATTCAATTATGGCATAATGCGTTTTATGTCTACATTAATTAATTTCAATTCCACTCTTAGTTCTTAGAAAACTAGGATGAAAGCACTCCTTTAAAAAAGTAACTATTGTTAAAATGCAAGATTTTCTTTGTGAATGTGCATTCGAATCAGAATATTGCCAAAGTCATGGATTTTAAGAGTTTACTTAAGTATAGAAATTGATTTTCTATAATTAAATCACCAGAGTTTGGTAATCACCTCTGTTGACTGAGTTACGGTAGTTGTAATACTAAAGGAAAGTTGGTTAAAATTATCTCAAACTATAAATAATCTGAAATCCTAAATCTTAAATGTAGGCTTTAAGCCTCCTAATAAGATCTTTCATGTTTACCTGTGATTATTTCTCTAAAGTTTTCTATTTCTATTTGGCTTAGCAAAAGAAAAGAGAAGAAAAGAAAAGGAAAAGCACCTAACTTCCGCATGCACCTGCTGAATGCAGAGGAAGGGCAGGACTAGTATTGGGCAGAATGCCCAAAAGGACTAGTTTTGAAGAGTCATCCAAGTGGACCACACACATTAAGATAGATACAAGAAAGGACGTGCTAAGTGGGCACTGTACTCAAGTCAGAATACTGCATACATCCACATTCTCATCTTCTCTCTCATTCATCTACAACTCATGATTGCAACAGTTTTCACCTTTCTTTATTTCCAATGCAAACTCTTCTCCCTTAAAGCTGCATAAAAACAAACCCTCTGACTCTGCTGTAACAGTAATTTTTTTCTAAAGCACAATTCTGATCATGATGCCTCCTTATTTAAAGACCATCCGCAGTTTCTTCTGTCACTACACTCCCAAACTCTCAGCCAAGGCCCACAGTACTCTCCTGGACAACCAATTTGTTTGGAATCAGTGCTTTTTTACTGCTATCAATGTTTTTCAGTCTTCAACTCATGATCCTGAAGTTTCTACCAATGAAACCAAGGGAAGTAGAAGGGTAGAGATGGAGACATGAAATCCTACCAGATATGTTGATATTCCTAAATTACCGGTCACACAGAAAAATGTGTTGAAGGATATTCATGGCCTTTATATATAATAGCAGAAAGAAACAGAAACTGTTCAGGTATCTAAGTGGAATTGGAAAAGCAAATTTGGGAACATTCATACACCAAATATCATAGAAACAGGCCTTAAGAATCATTTTAAAATATAAATTATATTTTTTAAATGTTTAAATATTCATGTCTATTAGCGAGTGAAAACTGAGAGCAACAAATTAGATATTAATCTGAAGTCAGGACAATAAAGTAGATATTTGCTATGATCATATTTACAAAGATCCACAGTACAAAAACAAATTTGCATTCCATAAGCATGGAATACATATGCACTCAAAAATGACAAGATACTATATCAATGTATTAACAGTGTCTATTTATGTATAACGAGATTGAGAGAAATTTATGTGATTTTTTTTCCTACTAGATGTTTCTATATAGTCTTACATTTTTGACAGTTACTTTTATGAATAATAAAATGAATCATTGATACCATTGTCTCTACCTGGTTAATGTGGTCTGCTACCACATAATTTGTGTGAAACATCTGCTTCCACAATTCATATCTTAGAATCTAGAATGGCAAGTAAACTACAACTTATCATCCCTTGGATTTTCTTGTGAGAAAATGACAGCATCTTGAATTTGTTTAATGCCAGTAAAGTGGTTTCAAGTTGAAAATTGCTACATAAGTGTTAAGTATTGGTATTGATCATTAAGAATCACTCGACATAGCACAAGTAATTCTCTTCATTACTGGCATGAAAACCATTTTCTCCAGGCGAAGGTAAGGACTTACTCATAATATTGACATTTTAAAAAGTGTATTACTCAGAGCCGTGGTGTGCTGGAAACACTTATCTTTCACTTAAGCCCTGTTGTTAGAAGTTTATATTTTGTAGAGTCAGGTCTACATTTATTTGTGTCAAATGCTATTATTGCTATATTATAAATTTTGCATGAAACTGCCATATCAATGAAATCATTAGGAAACATAACTCATTTTAACAGGAATGGAATGTCTTTAGGTACAGGCAAGTTTTGGTGAAGTGCTAGTGTACTCAATACTAGATTGGTGAGAACAAAATCTGAAAAAGAATTTTAAGGTTGAGAAAGGAATAAGAAAGGCATAGATTTTACATTGGCTGCCATGGGCTTGCTGGAGGATATTTTCTGAGTTTTGCCCTCCAGATTGATTGTCCTCTAAGGGTTTTTCCAGGCATTCAATTGCTAATGATTACTTGCAAGGCATGGATTACTGTTATGTATAATCGACAAAGGAACTAAAGTCCAGAGGTTATTTGACCAGTGCAACACAGATAATAAGTTTTTAAAATGTGCCCTATTACCCTTCTGAAAGACAGGAAGATTTTCAGTACCCCTACTAGGCATAAGGGTTAAGCAGGAAAAGTGAAGAGATGAAACGAGGCAAAATTCCACCAGGCTTCCCATCCTTTCTACCCTGGTGATGAAGATAATTTTGAAATTCAATCTGATTAAACAAAGACACTCTTATTGCATAATTTAGGGTGATCTGACATAATAGAAATAAAATTGGATCACAACATAAAATTTCTACTCTTAGCTCTTTCTCTAATTAGCTGATAGTTGTTGTTTCTCATATATCCCATAGGAATAATAATATATTCCCTACCTTTATTAACATGAGATTAAGAAATATAGAAAAAAATCGATAGTGATCAAAACAGCATGGTATTTTATATTTTAATATGTTTTCAAAGATTAAAGATAACCTGATTTTATTATTATTTAAAAATTCCACGTCCTATATAGTCTTTTCAGTATTGTTTCCTAAGTGCCTATATTTAAAGAGATAATAACTGCAAACTAAATCCTATGCTCCCTGAAAGGAAATAAATAAAGGTAGAATGGTGGCTAGTAATCTGTTCATCAGTGGTTTGTTATTTTTTTGACGGATGCCTCGGCTTACAGTGAATTTTAACAATCAAATTCTAACGTGTGGGAAGTTACTGTAACCACCCAGAACTAGAAAGGAATGGAAGTCTCTTCTCCCTCTTGAACTACATACCATTTAGTTTACCATAAAATGTACCATATACCATATAACTTTTCTCCTGCTGAAATCAGCAATGCTTTCAGTTTTCAGAGGAAAAAGAAATCCCTTGTTTTCGTTAGTGATTGAGCTGGCTGCCCTGTGACATTTATTGGTATTGAGGACAAATTGTGCAATGGTCCACATGGCATCCCTGAGCACAACTATCAAGGAAATGTTACACTCCTTTCTTCAAAGCAGAGACTATTCTACCATTCTTTTAGGGAAGTAGAGTATGGGCGTGGGAATAAACCAATAAACTATAAGACTACAATAATCTATATAGCATTGAATTTCTAAAACTGCTGCCTACTTTAAATACTATTAATTCAGTCCCACTGATAAAGAACACCACTGTTAATCCCATCTATGACATGGAGCAGAAGATAAAATGAAAGGCCAGTTAAGTGGAATTTCATTTACGCCTCCAAATATTATCAGCCACAGTCAAATCTCACTTTCCCAGCAACTTCACTTGTCTAGAACCCATCAGTAATTTAAACTTTCACAAATTCTCAAAGATTTTGTTCAGAGAAGAGCTCTATGTACAGAAAAGTATCTGTTAGAATAATTAGATCTAAAACTAAAACTTTCCTTCTCTTCTCTTCTTCTTCCTCTTTCTCTTCTTCTCCCTCCTCTTCCTCTGAGATAGAGTCTCTCTCTGTTGCCCAGGCTGAAGTGCAGTGGCCTAATGATAGTTCACTGTAGGTTTTGCTTCCTGGGCTCAAATGATTCTCCTACCTCAGCCTTACACGTGCTTGAACTACAGGTGCATACCACCATGCTCAGCTAATTGTCATATTTTTTGTACAGACTTGGTGGATGAGAGGGTTTCATTATGTAAGCCAGAATGGTCTCCAACTCCTGGCATCAAATCGTCTTCCTACCTGAGCTGCCTATCGTCTTCCTAGGTCTGAGCCACTGTGCCTGGCCTAAAATTTTATTTTCATTGTTAATCTAATAAGGATGGCTACTGGTTTTTCATTCATTCATCAAATATATTGAATACCTTGGTGAATACTTGATGGCACTTCACTAGGTACTAAGGATTTGGCAGTAATTAAAAAAAAAATTGATTTGCCACCTCTCCAAGTGAGGTAATGTGAAACTCACAATATCTGAGTGTAAAATAGGAAGTTTGTTTGAGGGGACATGGGTAGTGACTATTAAAGTCCAGCACGTGCCTTTAGCTGTGTGAGAATTGCCTAGAAGAAATTAATTCAGAAATCATGGTGGTTTACAATCTCTAAATTTAAAAGCAAGTATCGTAAAAAAGAGAAAACAAATTGAGCTAAATGAAAACAATTTGTATAAGTTGAAGAGGGAAAATGAGACGGGTAAAAACCTACCTTACAAGTACAGTGAACATTATTTGGGTGATGGGCAAACTAACAGCCCTGACTTCAGCATCATAAAAGCTATCCATTTAACAAAAATATTTATACCTCTTTAATATTTTGAAATTAAAAATGAATAAATGTATTAAAGAAGAAACCCCCCCCCCAAAAAAAAGTCCAATAATGGTTTTAGTTCAGGCTGCTATAATAGAGCACCATAGACTGCATAGCTTAGAGGAAAAGCATTTATTTCTTACAGTTCTAGAGACTAAAATTTTGAGATCAAGGTGCCAGCATGGTCAGGGTCTTGCTGAGTGCCCTCTTCCTGGTTTTTAATGTCTTCTTTAAATCCTCATATGGTAAAGAGAAAAAGCTCTGGCCCTTTCAAATCCTCATAAGATTACTAATTCCATCACGGGGGCTCTTTCCTTTGACCTAATCCCAACATTAATTACTACCCAAAGGCCCAGCCTCCCCATGCTGTCACATTTGGAATTAAGGTTTCAATATATGAATTTTAAGGGACACAGAAATTCAATTCATAGCAGTAACCATACAAATGAAAACATAAATAAAATAAAATGCCAGTATCTACTAAATATTAACAACAGCAGAAACAACACAACTACCATTTTCTAGTATTTTGCTACAAACAGGGTTCTAAGCACCTTTCCTGCATTACCTCATTGAGCTGGCCCAGAGCCAATGGAGATGGAACTCTTAGTAAACCCAGTTCACAAGTATGTAGGTGGGGAAGGAGGTACTACTTATTCAACCTCTAATCTCTGGTAATTTATAAGCCCCAGAGGAGTGCCACTCTAATTCCATACCCAGCAGGCAAGCTCTATGGCCCTGTACCCACCTGCCATGATCTGTATCTTAAACATACTGTTTTCATTTATAGAATCATGGGTACTGTTAAATACTTAATAAATATCATTTGACTTAACACTTAGAACAAAACTGTGAAAACAGCACTACTTTCAGCCTCATTTTACAGTTTATGAAAGTTAATCTCAGAGCAATTAAATAATTTTCCCAGCTTCAAAGCAGAAAACCCAACTCTCCAAAGCCATATGATATAAGCCATATTCATTACCTTAAATGTCCCAGAAGCCACATTAAAAAGTACCTCTAGTCTTGCTTTATTTGATCCAATATATGCAAAATATTATCATTTCAACAAACATGCAGTCAAAATAGAAATTATTAATGAGATATTTTGCATTCTCTTTTCATATTAAATCTGGGAATTTCAGGTTGTGTTTTTCATGTACCCTATATGCTAATACAAACTAGTGGCTCCTGTTTTGGACAACCTTTAACAGGGAGATATAATCATTTCTTTGCTTTGTGGTAGGTTTCCCAATTCCTTTCTTTGCTTGTTTAGAATACTCCAGATTTGAATATAATCTGTGAACAATGAATCTAGCTTTTGTGATCCTACCTTAATCATCTATGCTTACTTCATCACTGATATTCATAGATGTTATTAGATTCACCCATATTACAAAGTACATGTCAACAGTCTCTAAAAACCTGAACTGCTGATGACTAGCTAAATGCCTAAAGCACTTGTTTGTCTTATTTACACATCATATATGTGATGCTACCTTGTGTATTTATTTATCTTTTTGCCCACATCATTCCAGCCAGAATATAAGCCTCCAAGGGCTCTTTTGCTTTTTTTTTTTTTTCCATCTTTATTGCCCCAGCTATGGTATCTTGCACATAAGAAATAATCAATGCATTTTAGGGGATAACAGGAGACTCCCCTGAGGAGTCATTTTGCAGCTTTCATTGTATCTACTTTCCCATAGATTCTCAATTCATTTTGTCTGAGAAAGGAGTTTTGCTTTACTGGCTAATTTGAAAAACTCTGTTGCACTCATTTTGAAAACAGCCCTTGAAGAGGTTATGTAAGAGGCTTGCTGGAGATCATCTCAGAAATGTAGAACCTCATTTGCCAGCCCTTATTCACAGGAAGCTGTTGTCAAATTGGGGTCACGATCCGGGCTTCCTGATTCCTAATCTTGTACTCTTTCCATTGTTTTACAAGATTTCTTTCTGCTCCTGCTCTTCTTCTTAATTTCTCTCAAGGGGACAGTACTGTCTTCTAAGTCAGAGGTCAAATATAATGAAATAAAGATGGTTGAAAGATAGAAAGGAGTGGTGCAGGCCTCCAAATAAAAGATAAGAGGAAATTTCATTCTATGCTAAATATCCTTTATTTTGGAGACATGAAGAAGGATATTTTATTTAATGTAAAAATACGCTATGAAATCAGACACTAAATCATTACATTTTCTTATCTAAAGTTTGGAGTTTCTAGCTTCTAGAAATCATATCCCCCTATACATTGAGAGACTTGCTATTTTTGTTACAAGATTACTCACAAGTATGATAATGCTATCAAACATCATTTCCTTAACAAATGGCTATATGTATTTTTTTTTATAAAAGTACAAGAACTTGAGAAATTATCTCACAATGGATTTTTAAAGACAATTATATGGAGAAGAAAATCAGTGCAAAGGGTAAGAGAAAGCATTTTGGAGCCTTATAAATCTGGACTTAAATTCGGACTATACCACTTAACTGCCACTGCACCGGAGGCAGGTGGAATGGACAGATGTTATCGTATTTTGTTTTGCTTAGCCCATCCCCCTTTCTTTGGGGGGAAGATTCAAAGTGCCACTCTTTGCTTCTCTTCTTGGGGTTAAATTGCACTGACTCCACTTTCCTGCCTCCGGGGAAGCATGTGATTCAGGCCAAGCCATAAGGAAAATGATACGTGATTCCAGAAATGTGTAGGAACTACAGAAAAGAGGCACGGCTGGTCTTTTAAGGACTGTTAGACAGAGAAAATGTGAGCCTGCAGCTGCTAGAAGCCATTCTGCCCCCTCAGCCCTCCCTGCTGTGTGTGAAGGTATCCAGCGGAGAGGGAAGTACAGCCAAGAAATGGAGACAGGGAGGTTATACCCTTTGGGCTCAGCCACGATCAAAGCCTGCCTTGCTGCTACACTTTCTACGATCCATTAAAACTGAGGTTTTCCATCACTTTAAATTGTAAGGTGCTGATGAAAACCCTAACTTATCAAACTTCTCTTAACTTCATTTTTTTAAAAATTTAAAATTTAAAAATTTTTTAAAAAATTTAAATAAAACATACATTATCAGACTGTGGTGAAGAGTAATTAAGGTTGTATTCACTAAGCCCATGGAATAGCCTCCCATAGTGGGAGACACCCAATCATGGGCGGCTATTTTGATTTTAAATGGGGCTGGAGAATGAGACTACTAAGAATCTGGGCTCTTGACTGCAGATCACCTTTGCAACCTAGACAGCTACTCTCCAGTCATCCAAATCTGAGTGAGTTTACAGACTCTCTCAATTCTGGTTTCCCAGTCTGTAAACTGGGAATACTCACGTGCACATGATGGAAGCCTCAGGACCCCAGACAGAATGCACCAGTCAGCAAGGGCCTTGTTCACAGCCTGGCTCGTAACCGCCAGGCATGAAATGCTAGTTATGCTTCACGTCATTACCAATTTCAGTCATTACTAACTCCAATATATTTTTATGGAGAAAGCATAAAAATAGTATCTGTTTTAGATTTTAGGCTGAAAGACATGATTCTTTTAGAAGTTTCCTTGGAGAGGAAAAAATACATGACGTGGATTTTACAAAAGCTAGTGAAACAGTGAACAGTGAAAGTGGATGTCTCATCCAGAGGAAGGTAAAGCCCCAGTACACTCTTCACCCACACGGCCAGCCACGTCCTCTCACACGCGTGTCGTCAGAGCACTGAAGGGGGAGGAAACACGCCACATGGAGGACGGTGGGTATGTCAGTGGCTGCTGAGCCTGGAGAAGATAGAGGGGACTGCCTGGGGCAGCTCTGGAGTGGTTCCAGAAGCCCAGAAAAAGACTGAAAGAATGAATAGGGAGATAGTGTTGCTCTTCAGTCAAAACATACCCACTTTCCACAGTTTGATGGTCACCCCCCATCCCTTTATATATTTTATGTACCAGTTCTTCACCTGGGACAAAAAGTCATCCCCACAAGTCCCAATGTGCTTATGAAGTCACGCAGACATATGAATGATTCAGGCTTTTATACATGATTAAATCTATGTACCAATATTCACCAGGAACACACACTTTCTTTCATGGTATCACAGATCCCTGCAATTGAAGTAACTGGCAAGCCCAGATTAGCAGGTAATTTTGCCGTGATCTATGTTCAAGTAGACTCTGTAGGTAGCAAGAAAGACAACACAGAAGGTTTTGTGGCCAAGAGATTGCATTAGTAAACTCTCTGTCAAGCCTCCAAGGCCCCCATCTGTCTCACCCACTTTATCCACCATTCTGTCCCTCTCCTCAATCACATTGATCGCTTTGTCTTTCTCAAACACTGCAAACACGTCCCCATCCTCAGCAGTGTTCATTTCCCTTTTTTTCCCTCTTTGACTGAAGAACCTTTCACCAGAAGTCTCATTCAGCTCTCAGCTGGACCATTAGAGGGGGCACCTGGTCCCCACAGTAGGAGCAGTCTGCCCCATCCACCCCAGTCATTTTCAATCATACTGCTGTGCATTATCATTTTCATAGCACTTGTCACCTTACCATGGGACACTATCTCATTAAACGTTTGTTTACCTGTTTATTCCCTTCTCCTCACTGCCCAGAAGTTCAAAACGAGTAGAAACCTCAAATGTTTCATTTGTAATTATGTCCCCAGCATCAGGAACAGCACCTGATGCATGACTGTTGAATGAATGGACTGTATTTTCCGAGTCCATTCAACTGTACTTTTAATTTTTCTTAGCATGGATATATTTTTTAAATGCAGTGATAAAGTTTAGATTAACCTCTGTCCAAATAATTATAAATTACAAATTAAATAAATTGAATTCATCTTTTTTCTCCCAGAATAATTTAACAACAAGGAAAAATTATCATCCTTAGAAAAGCAATTTTTTTCTTATCTTTTTAATGACATTCACAGCTTCAGAGTCAAACCATATGACATCACCTGTAAAGTAAGCTGTTACAAAGCACATCTAAAGCTCCTCTTCTTTTTGGAAATGAGCCATATTATACTTTATTAGTACTAAGACTCTTAATGACTTTTTCAACAGTTTTTTCTTCTCGTCATCTTTTCAGTTAAATAAAGTTTACAATTCTGTAACAAAATTGGTTTGTTCTCAAACTTTGGTAAACAAGATGCAAAACTGTCTGAAAGGTTTTTCTATGATTTAGTGGAATAGCGGCAGCATTGCTTGAATCATAGGGATGATAGTAATACAAATAATGTTACTGCCATACGTACTCACACAAACACCAGAATGGAATAAGCACGGGTAACGTTACCTTCTCATTTTATTAGGAGAAGCTAGCATTCACCATTAGGACATGACATCAGAAAAGTATGAGATTTAAAAAATAGAATCAATATTAAACTTGATCTTCAAAAAATTGTCATGTTATTTTTCCTCTCCTAAAATGACTTTTAAGTTTATTATGGGAACATTTGGTGGTAGACTAATCCTGTAAGCAAAAAAATAATTTCAATGCAATCACTTTTATAATCAATTTGGTAGGTAAAAGAAAACACTTTTTTTTCCTATTATGTATCTACAAGAAAATATAAGCATAGTCAGTATACTTACTTAAAAGAATGTTCCTTTTAGCATTGTCTAGAAAAGTGAAAAACTAAAAGTGACCACAAACTAGGAATAGGGGAATGGATAAATAAACTGTATGAAATAACATAGCCACAGTTAAGATGGCTGGACTAGATAGCTAGATCTCAATATGAACATATTTTGAGATCAGGTTAGCACAAGATGAATCCAGTATGGTATACTTTATATACAGTTTAAAAAATAAAATACTATATTCCTATATTTCTTCATTCAACACATACTTTGGGGTTACCTACTTTATGTCAAGAACTGTTCTAGGCACAAAAAGGATGTAATAATTCAACACATACTTTGGGGTTACCTACTTTATGTCAAGAACTGTTCTAGGCACAAAAAGGATGTAATAACAGAAGGTACTTGACCCAACAAAGTTTGTAATCCAGTGAGGAAATAGAAAACAGAAATACGTATTCACACATACTTAAGTTTTAAGGAGGAAAATAAAGCCTGGCATAGGCTCAGATGGCAATTCAACTATAGGCAAACTGGTCTCCCCCGCCCCCAACAGGAAGTGATTTTTAAACAAAAATGGAATGCAGGCAGTAAGCAAGCCACAGGAGGCAGGCCCATGGGGGACCAGACAAGGGGAAGAACTAGCGTGCAAAGGTCCAGAGGTGGAGCTGTGCAGAGAACCAAATGCAAAGGTCCAGAGGTGGAGAAGGGCAGAGAACCATGCCTGGTGTGCTTCCTACCTGAGGCAGGCCTGTGGGTGGCCAGCCAAAGGGAAGAACTAGCCGTGCAAAGGTCCAGAGGTGAGAAGTGCAGAGAACCATGCCTGGTGTGCTTCCTACAGAGCAAGCAGGTGAGTGCATGGGGTGAGCCTGGACTTCAGGAGAGACTGAAAGGTTGAACTGGAGGGATGGATCATACATGGCCTTGCCCTATAGCAAGGACTTGGATCATATACCACATATGATGGAGACCACAGAGGGGCCAGAAAGAGATGTTACATGATGAAATGTGTGTTTTTGATGACCTGGCTGCTGGGTGATGAAGAGGTTGAAGAGTAGTGTAAGATACCTTGAGAGAGTAAGCAGAGAAGTCAGGAAGATGCTGTAGCAATCCCAATAGAAGATGCTAGCAGTTGAGCTAGAAAAGTACCAAGAGGAGGTGAAAAGGAATGAGAATTGTGATATACTGTATTTTGAAGGTACAGTCAAGTTGATACATTTGTGGATAAAATTATATGTGCTAAAAGCATAAGACTATACACTACAGTGTTGCCGTTAGAACAGGGAAATAGGGAATAGGAAAATACAAGCAATATTCTGTCTCATATTTTATTTAAGAGACAAACTCTGATGTGAATGTGGTATACTCTTAATATTTGTTATTTAGGGGTTTGGGGCAACCAGAAACCCCTAAATAACAAAGTAAACAAGGTTTGCTTCATTATCTTTGTAAAATTTTGGCTTTCACATTTTCCCTAAAAGAATTATATTCTATACAGAAAGTATTATTCATGCATTTATGCTTTCTTTTCTCTGAAAATCATTTATTCACTGATTCATTCATTTATCCAGCAAATGCACTTCTGGTGAAAACTGAGTGCCTGCGCCTGCCAGGTGCTGTTGTAGGTGCTGTTGAAGCTACAAGGAACAAAACAAAGTCTACGTAGAGTTTATACCCTGAAGGAGGAGACAGACAGTTGAATAAATAGATCATATCACAATGACATTTTGGATTAGGGAATTTGAAGAAAAATGAAGCATGAGGCAGAGTCATTCCAAATTGGTTTTAGCTTTGTTTTCTTAAAAGAAAAATCTAACTTATTCAGTTTTATTCCTATACTTGTACATTATATATTTAATGAAACATGACATGTACATGGGCAGCTGACAGTCACAGGGAGGTTAAGAGCAAAGACTCTGAAATTAGAAGCTCTGGGTTATAACTTGGCAAGTGTGGTAGTTACCTTCTCTGTTTCAAATAACTTATCTTTATTATTGTTTTCATCGTTGCCATCACCATCACCATCATTGTTACAGCTCATGGTTTATGGTTTGGGATATAAGGCTCACATGAGTGAGAACAATTCAGCTCCGTTGCATGTTTGCATTTTCAGCTGGATGGCTCAAAACTCTGGGGACTTAAACAACTATAGGCTGCCTTAGTCTATAATGGGCTTCCTTAGTTTGGTGGCCTCAGGTAGTTGAACTTCCATGTCAGCTTGGGGCACTCACAAGGGTTGTGAATGGAAGCTGGGAGGCTTCCTATGACCAGAAGTCTTAGGGCACCACTTCTCCCACATACTTTTTTTTTTGGAGAGAGAGTCTCACTCTTTTGCTCTGGGTAGAGCAGTATGACACCAACCTAGCTCACAGCAACCTCAAGCTCTTGGGCTCAAGAAATACTCTTGCCTCAGCCTCCTAAGCAGCTGGGACTACAGTTGACTGCCATAATATGCCTGGCTAGGTATTGGGTGTTCGGGTTTTTTTTTTTTTTTTCTATTTTTAGTAGAGATGGGGTCTTGCCCTTCCTCAGGCTGGTCTTGAACTCCTGAGATCCACCCACCTCCACCTCCCAGGGTGCTAGGTTTAAAGGAGTGAACTACCATACCCAGCCTCTTACATACTTTTAATCAAAGGAATCACTAAGGCTAGCCCAAATTCAGGAGCAAGAGAATCAGACTTCACTTCTCAATTAAAGGAATAGGAAGAATTTAACTTATCACCGTAAACTGCTTAATTATTTAGAGATTCATTAATCTATGCAATAGAGCAATGATGTTTATCTAGAAGTTTCTCAGATGATATGATTGTATATCTCAAAAACACCAGGGATTCTACTACAAAACTCTTAGAAGTGATCAAGGAATATAGCAGCACCTCAGGTTACAAAATCAACCCTCATTAATCTGTAGCCTTTATATATGTCAACAATAGTCATGTTGAAAAAACAGTCAAGGACTCTATTCCATTCACAGTAGTGTCAAAGAAGATGAAATATCTCTATAAAGAGAACTATGAAAGAGCTCTATAAAGAGAACTATGAAACTCTAAGAAAAGAAATAGCTGAAAATGTTAACAAATGGAAAACCATACTGTGCTCATGGCTGGGAAGAATCTACATTGTTAAAATGTCCATACTACCCAAAGCAATATACAATTTTAATGTAATCCCTATTAAAGCTCCATGGTCATACTTTAAAGATCTCAAAAAAATAATACTTCGTTTTGTGTGGAATCAGAAAAAACCTCAAATAGCCAAGACATTACTCAGAAATAAAAACAAAGCAGGAGGAATCACACTATCAGACCTCAGACTATACTATAAATCGATAGTGATCAAAACAGCATGGTACTGGCACAAAAACAGAGAGGTAGATGTATGGAACAGAATAGAGATGAACCAAGAGACCAAGAGATGAACCCAGCTACTTACCCTTATTTGATCTTTGACAAGCCAATTAAAAACATTCAGTAGGGAAGTGTCGGATCCTCTATGGCCCTGCTCTCAATCACAGCAGAAAGGAACCAAGAGAGATGCAGAAAGGGGCAAGGGAGGGGTATGGGAGGGGTGAGTTTGGGGTGGCGGGAGGGTAATTGGTGGGGCCACACCTACAGCGTAGAAGGGTACAGGTGAACCTTACTAAATGCAGAATACAAATGTCTTCATATAATAACTGAGAAAATGCCAGGAAGGCTTTGTTAATCAGTATGATGAAAATAGTTCAGATTGTATATGAAACCAGTACATTGTAGCCCTTGATTGCATTATTGTACACAGCTATGATTTAATAATAAAGACAATAAAAAAAGATAAAAAAAGAACCATATATTGCATTTTTAAAATTTTCTCTTCAATTTATTTCAATTCTTTAGTCTATTCTGACTTTTATAGTCCTTCAATTTTAATTTGTCTGATATTTTCTTATAATTAGATGCAGATTATGTACTGTAAAGGATTGAACATCATACTTACAATAGCGGTCACAAACCTCAGAACTGATCTGAGTAATTGCAGAGAACAAAACAGTTTCCTGGCAAGCCTTGATATCTCTTGTGAGTTGGAGGCAAGCCACCAAGTAATTTAGTAATCCCAGAGGAGCAAAGATCAGTCCTGTGGTAGTAAGGCTGATGTTAAACATTAAGCATTTCATGGCAGTTCCTTGAAGAAGTAGTGAAGAAAACACATGCGGTGTCATGTACTCTCTTTCCACCTGTTGTTTACCCCTCAATAAAAGACCACTGCAAAAGTTGTTCAGGGCTCTCCTGCACCTTTGGTGAGCCTCACCTCTTGAAGCTTATACTCTCAATCCATGTTCTGACTGATTCTTTCATATGACCATGACTATGTACCTTTCTCAAGATGTCATAGACCTGATTTTTGTATATTTCTCATTGCATACTAGTTGATGGCATATGATTTTAATGTGTTCTATTACTGCTGAGGGTAATTTTGATCACTTGAATAAAGTGACGCCTTCCAGTGAAGTTATTTTTCCTTTTGGACATGAGTAAGTACTTAATAAAGAATTCTTTTGAGACTTTGTGAATATCCCTTCAAATTTTTATTTATTCATTTAATTACAAAATTTAGTGTGAATATATAGATTACTATTTAATTCAGTTGATTTTAACTGAATCAAATGATTTGCTTAACTAGCAATCATTTCAAGTCTGAAATTATCTCTGATTTGGCCAATGGCAGCCCTTTTTAAATAATGATGAAGATGATTCCCTTATTACTTAAGCAATTTCTTATTCTATGGCTCAAGAAGGCATTAAAGGCTCATCATTAACTCTTCTTCCTCCAACCTTGTACCTAATCCTTTCTCTACTGTGGACTTGTTTTTGTTTTGTTAGTTAGCTAGAAACCAATATTTGGGAATGAGGTATATACATTGCTATTGTCATGTTGCTACCAACAAGTAGTGAGAAGAAACATAGCTGCCATATTCTTCATATATTAAATTTTAAAGTTAATCTTCATGTATTTAATCAATATTCTATCAATGTCACAATATCCCATTCACTGGCCAAAGTGAGAAACCTAAAGTTTCTCATTATGGTTGGATTTCAACATCTCATCCTGAGCTATCCTCTTATGTAGATGCTCTCTGCACATTTCTTAGTCTCCAAAATGAAGTACTTGGATGTTTCCCTGCACATTGATTTCCTTCTCACCTTCCTTAGGCAACCATACATTGGGTTGATTCTGAAAACACTCATAACTCCTGCATTCTTCTCATCCCACTCATGCTTGGATACCTTGCATGAGTCACTACCTGCATAGCAGACTTTTGTACCCTGTTCATTACAGAACTTTCCTACCTCCTATATAGATATACTTTCCCCATTTTTCTCAGCTTATAAATCCCATACTGACTTCATTTATAAATGCCAATGCCCAAATCATCTTATTTTAACACTTTGCCACAGGCCTCCTTGCTCAGTTCCAAAGAAAAGCTTTTGTACTGAAATATTCAGGAAAGGAAAGGAAGGGAAGACCTAAAGAAAAAAGAAAAGACAATATACCTTTAGCATATTACCCTTTTATTGAATCAATTAGAACTAATTTTTATTCTTTGAAACTTTAGAAGCCTTCCAAATACTCACTGTAAGAAAGAACTTCCACTCATGGAATACATTTTGTGTGAACTGATAAAACTCCTGAAGAAGCAAGACGGCTATTTGGGTGACAACAAGCAAGATGGTGAAGTAGGTAGCTCTAGCTTTTATTTTTCCATAGAAACACTGATACAATGATATTACCTTGAAGAGAAATTTATAATTTAGCTAAAAAATAGGAGAATCCCAGAGAAGCACATATTAAAAGCACTTATATTAATATGGGTAATAAGAGCAATTTTACTTTACTCATGTCAGTCCTTTCCCCCAAACTAGCTTAGCTCAATACTGTAAAAATTGCCTGTCCATGATTTCTCCTATGGAGGAGTGGTAATATTGGAGTGTATGCTAAAATATCTTGGCCTCTGAGGGCAACCAGTCTCATACCAAGCATTGGTTGATCAGCAGATCCTATCCTCTGGGATAGCTAATAACACAGAGAAGGGGATGACATTAACTTACACATGTATAGCACCATTCTACAAGATTGAGAAAAGAAGCAGAATTGAGATTTTTCCTTTAGGAAGTGCCTACCCCTAGCGCCCTCCACAGAATTCATTTCTCCTTAATGGATCTTGTCCCCTTTGGAGAGCCAGCAACAAAGAAAAGGGGAGTGTCCTCTTATAGCTGACACTATTATGTGAGAGAGAGAACAAGAATAGCACTAAGGTTTTCCTCTAACAGAGAGGAAACAATGTGAAGGGGGCTTATCCACAGCTTTACATTGTCCTCCTTTAGGGGTTAGTCTCTAACTTGCCTCATATCAACTACTGCAGACTAGTAAAAATTTCTTCCAGCCAAAATTAGTCTATATATACTGACAGAAGTAGATGCTTCTTCCAATGTGCAGACAGCAAAGCAAATATATCAAAACATAAAGAACCAAGACAACAGGGAATAGATCATGAAAGAAACCAATCTTTAGTGACCAAATCAAAAGAAACGAAGACCTGGAAATAGCTTGTGTTAAATTCAAAATAATTGTCTTAAGTAAGCTCTGAGAATTACAATAAAATACAAATAAAATCACCAAATGAAATCAATAAAATAATACATGAATAAAATGGGAATTTTAACAAAAAATGATAAAGAACCAGAGATACTAAAGAATCCGAAGAATATAATAAATAAATAGAAAAATTTCTACAGAGGATCAAAGGCAAACTTGCTAAAGCAGAAAAAAGAAATAGTGAAATTGAAGACAGGTTATTTTGAATCTTCCAATCCAAGGAGCAAAAAATAAAAATAAAAAAAGAATAAAAATTGCTTAAGGAGCATATGAGACTTTATCAATCAAAACAATATAAATAGTATATAAATACTAGAAGCAAAAAAGGGAGACAATAGGGAAGAACCCAATTTAAAGAAATAATGGCTGAAAAAAACCTTAAATCTGTAGTGGAAAACAGATATTTAGATTCATAAAGCTCAAAGGATTCCAAATAGGTTGTATTTAAAGAGATATATACCAAGGTACATTATATTCAAGTTATCAGAAATCAAAGACAAAGAAAGAATTTCAAAAGCAACAAGTGAAAAGTGACTTATCACATACAAAGTATCATGTGAAATGCTGTTAGTTGATTGCTCAGCAGAAACCTGGCAGATAAGGATGGACTTGGAAGATATATTCAAAGTTCTGAAAGAGGAAAAAACTGCCAATGAATAATACTGTACTCAGTAAAGCAATACTTCAGAAATGAAGGAGCAATAAAGACTTTCCTAGATAAATAAAAATTGAGGAATTTCATTACCAATAGACCATCCTTATAAAAAATATTAAAGAGAGTTTTTTAAATGGAATGAAAGGATGATAATAGCTGGACGTTGTGGCAGGCGCCTGTAGTCCTAGCTACTCGGGAGGCTGAGGCAAGAGAATCACCTAAGCCCAGGAGTTGGAGGTTGCTATGAGCAGTGTGATGCCATGGCACTCTACCAAGGGCGATAAAGTGAGACTCTGTCTCTATAAAAAAAAAGAAAAAAGAAAGGATGATAATTAGCAGCATGAAAATGTATGAAAGAATGAAACTTTTAGCTTTCTCATTGAAAAAGTTAAGTATTATCTCAATTATAGAATGCTCTAATGGTGTAATGGTGTTGCATAAATTATTATCACCTTTAGTATAGAAGTTAAATAACCAAAACATTAAAATATAACTATGATAATTTATTAATGGTTACACAATATGAAATATGTAAATTGTAACATCAGTGAAAAAGTGTACATATGATTGAACAGAAGTAAAAGTGGAGTATCTGTGGGTGATTGAAATTAGGTTGTTATTAACTTAAAATAGACTGAAATAACTGTAAAATACTGTTGGTAATATTCATGGTAAACACAAATACAATACCTATACTAGATACACAAAATATAGAAAGAGAGGAGTCAAAGCATAATGCTATCAAATATAAAATCACAAATAAATATAACAAGAGAGAAAGAAAGAAACAAAGGAACTAAAATCATCCAGAAAACATTGAAAAATAAGCAATAAGTTCTCACTTATTAATAATTATTTTAAATGTAAATTTAATAATTCTTCTATAAAATAACTCACAATGACTGAACAAATAAACAAAATCTAACTATATGCTGTCTACAAGAGACTCACATTAGCTTTAAGAAATACATTAACCAAAAGCAAAAGGTTAAACATTATCCCGTGCAAATGGCAACCAAAGGAGAGCAGAAGTAGCTATTCTCATGTGCTATCAGACAAAATACACTGTAAGTCAAAAACCATCACAAGAAACAAAGGTCTTTATATAATGATAAAAAGGTCAATTCAACAGGCAGGTATATACATACATATATATTATTTTATTTTATTTTTTGAGACAAGATATTGTTAAATTACTAGGTTAGAACGTAGTGGTATCATTTTAGCTCACTTTGAATTCAAATTCCTGGACTCGATGATCTTCCTGCCTCAGTTTCCCAAGTAATTTGGACTATAGGTGTGTACCACCACAGCTAACGTCATACTCACTGTTGAAAAATGAAAAATTCTTCCTGTGAGATCAGTAATAAGATAAATATGCTTCTTTTTGCCACTTCTGTTCAACGTAATACTAGAAATCTTAGCTAGGGCAGTTAGGCAAGAAATAAAAGGCATTCAAATTGGAAAACAAGAAATAAAACTGTTTCTTTTTCAGATGACACAATCTTACATGTAAAAATCTTGAAGACTCCATCAAAAAATTGTTAGAACTAATAATTAGTTCAGTAAATTTTTGGAGGTATAAAATAAACATACAACTATTAGTTGCATTTCTATGCATCAACAAAGAACTATCTGAAAAAGAAATTCAAGAGTTGTCTTTGCAATAGTATGAAAACCATAAAATACTTAGAAATAAATTTAACCAAAAAAGTAAAAGGTCTGTACACTGAGCACCATCAAACATTGATAAAAAACATTGAAACCACAAGTAAATGGAAAGCTATCCCATGTTCATGTGAAGGTCTGACAAGTTTTCAAACTTGCCACCACGTACTTATGTTGGCAGTGCTGTACAAACAACTCAGCATGATTTCATAACCTTGGTATATCAGCATCTCACAGTTGTGTTTGTGTTGCCATGCAGTGGTTTCTTGCCGGGTGGTGGCATTCATCATTGTTGTATGTTTTTGTGTGTTGTTGAGAATGTCAAACTTAATGATTTACAGCAATGAACAAATATTCATAAATTTCTTATTAAACTTGGCAAGAGTGGAAGTGAAAACAGGGACATGTTTGTCCAACTTTGGGGGAATAATTCCATGAGGAAAGTGACAGTGTATAAATTGATTGAATGCTTTTCTGAGGGGAGAGAAAGTGTCACTGTTGAAGAGAGATTAGGGTGGCAAGTCACAAGAGGAACTAATGAAAACAGAGCAAAACTTTTTTGAATTGAACATCAAAATAGTCAGCTGTGAGAAGCATAGCAGACCAAGTAAACTTAGATAGAGAATTAGGAAAATTTTACTGAAACTCTTGGCATGAGAATATGAATGTAAAAATGGTCCTGAAGGAGCTCACCAATGAACACTGATTGTGAAGAAGTTATACAAATAACTATATTTGAACACCCTCTCTACTCACTTTATCTGCCCCCCAATAACTTTTTTCTTTACACAAAAATGAAGGAGATATTGAAAGGAAGACATTTTGATGACATTCAGGATATCAAGGTAATATGATAGCTTTGATGACCATTTCAGGAAAAAGAGAGTTCCAAAATTGCTTTGAAGAGTGGACTAGGTGCTGACATTTGTGCATAGCTTCCCAACCTACTTTGAAGGTGACTGTAATGATAGGCAACAATGAGGAATGTAGCACTTTTTCTAGGATGAGTTCATGAATTTAATTGTCAGACCTCTCTATTAGAAGAATTAATATTGTTACAATGTTTATGCTCCTCAATGTGATTTATAGATTTAATGTGATTCCTATCAAACTCTCAGGGCCAAGTTTCACAAAATTAAAAAACAAAATTTCAGGTGCTTCAGCACCTGAGACCAAAATGAGACCTACCCTGAGATCTACTGTGCTATCAAGAAAATGAAAGAAACATCTTTGGAATGGCCTATTATAGCACTGTAATGAGCCCGCCTGGGAATATCCTGCCCATCTGCTATGGGAGTCAGAGAAATTACTCCCAAAGAAACAGGAAAGTTCTGAAAGCTCTGTGAGTCTTTGGTTGTGTCTTTGGGGTTCAGATCATGTCGTCAGCAAAGGGGGAGAGTTTCACTTCCTGTGCCCTCACTTGGATGCCCTTTATTACCTTCTCTTGCCTGGTCGTATTGGCTACAACTTCCAGCACTATGTTGAATAGTAGTGGTGATAGATGACAACCTTGTCTTGTTCCAGTTCTGAGTGGAAAAGCTTTCAGTTTTACTCCATTCAGTATAGCTGTAGGTTTATCATGGATGGCTTAGATCAGTTGAAGAAATGTGCCACCAATGCTATAACCCTAGCTCAAATTAAGCAACAACAAAAAAGCCAACAATGCCTTATATCAAAGGGCAAGTGAGATGAATAGAACCTTCTCTAAAGAAGACAGACCAATGGCTAACAAACATATGAAAAAATGCTCATCATCCCTAATTATCAGAAAAATGGAAATCAAAACCACCCTGAGATATCACCTACCCCCAGTGAGAATGGCCCACATCACAAAGATTCAAAGCTGCAGATGTGGTCTGGTTGTGGAGAGAAGGGAACACTTTTACATTGCTGGTGGGACTGCAAACTAATACAACCCTTTTGGAAGGAAGTATGGAGAATCCTCAAAGAACTCAAACTAGACCTCCCATTTGATCCTGCAATCCCATTACTTGGCATCTACTCAGAAGAAAAAAATATCATATTACCATAAGGACATTTGCACTAGATTGTTTAGGGCAGTTCAATTTACAATTGCCAAATTGTGGAAACAATCTAAATGCCCACCAATCCAGAAACTGATTAACGTATTACATATATGTATACCATGGAATACTATACAGTCACTAAAAGGATGGTGACTTTACATCTTTTGTATTAATTTGGATGGAGTTGAAATACATTCTTCTTAGTAAAACATCACAAGAATGGAGAAGCAAGAATCCTATGTAGTCAATTCTGATATGAGGGCAATTGATGCTAGCACATGGTGGGGAGCGGTATGGGGTAGGGGAAAGAGGGAAAGAGGCAGGGGGGTGTGGGGCCATGGTGTGTGACATACCTCTTTGGGGCGGGACACTATTAATAGAGGAACTTCACCCAGCAAATGCAAGCAGTATAACAGTATAACCTGGCTCATTGTACCCTCAATGATTCCCCAACAATTAAAAAAAAATTCTAAAATCCAGATGGAATCACAAAACTCCCCAAATAACTAAAACAATCTTAAATAAGAACAAAATATTTGGAGATATCACACTGCATGATTTTCAAAATACACTACAAAACTATAATAAATCAAAATAATATGAGACTGTCATAAAAACAGTAATACAGACCCAAACTAGAAAATGAAGAGTTCAGAATTAAATCCACACATACACGGTCAACAACAGTTCCATGAACACACAATAGGGATAAAAAAGAGCCTTCTCAACTGATGGTATTGGAAAAACTGGTTCTCCACATACAGAACAATATAAATTGAAACTATTTCATATCATATACAAAAATCTACTCAAAGTGAATTAAAGACTTAGATGTAAGACATGAAACTGTACAACTATTAGAAGAAACAGTGAAAAGCTCCATGGGTCTGTGCAATGTTTTTTGGATATGACTACAAAAGCACAGACCACACACAAAAAAATATACAAATGACATTGGATCAAACTGAAAAGATTCTGTACAGCAAGTGAGAAAAATCAACAGAACAAAGAGAAAATATTTGTAACCCTGTATTTACCTGGTAAGGAACTAATACCTAAATTATAAAGGAATTCAAACACTCAATAGTTAGAAAACAAATAACCCAATTAAAAATGGGCAAAAGACTTGAATAGACATTTCTTTTAAAAATACATACAAAGGGCCAATGGGTATATAAAATGGTCCTCAAAATCACTAAGCATTTGTTTAATGTATCAACTTTCCCACAAAGCCTTAGACTTTCATGGTTTCAAATGATAATTAAGGGAAGAGGTTAGGTTAGGAGGATGATAAGATAACATATGTTCCTCGTATTATTTTATTTTCCAAGATACTATAGTGATTATTAATCTCTCAGTTAAGTTAAATTGTTATTTTGTATTCTCTTTTACATGTCAAAGTGCATTGCTAATTTATATACATCAAACTGCTGTAATCTGTTTATCCACCCATATAGTGTCAATAAGATTTCATTTCTGGCCTTCCAAATGGAAAGCACAGGTTCATTAATTGGTTGGATAAAACGGCAGCTCTAATACCTCAGGTATTCGGTCAATCTCTTTTCATTTCACTAAAGGTCAGGAGTATGTGCACACATGCAAATGTGTTTTTCACAGTGGGAAATAGGTTAAAGTGATGCAATGGTTAGAATTGTTCAATATTGGAAGACTAATAAAAAGTTACTAGTAAATATGTTTAAAAACCTTTGAATGATAGTCATATTACTAAGGTTTAGGGCAGTGACTAATGTCTTTAAAATCCATTTTATAATCTTTAATGTAATTGCTTATAGTAAAATGATAATTTTACAGAAAAAAGCTATTTGCATTTTAAATATCTGTAGACATAGGGAAAATTCAATTTTTGTTTTCATTACTTCTAATTTGATTTACTTAGTTGACTTTTATGTTGCCATACAATCTTGATGTTTACCTGAAACTAATCAGTAATAACCTCACTGTACATTTGTAGTTAAGAAACAACTATAGTGAGAAGGAATTATTGATTCTTCATATTCATGTTGCTTTAAAAATTTTATTTATTAATGTGCAATGCTATATGTTTGTTTTCTTCGGGGATTTAGTGCTGCATATTTCAACATATTAATCCTCATCTTAGAAATCACAACTATTTTATAACAGATGGTTCAACATCTTGACTCCTGTAATGACCAAACCTCACATTTCTGAGACTGTGAAACCTGTGGCCTCTTCATTCAGCCCTTCTGCTGTGTCAACTCAAGTATACAGTGGTATACATAATGCAAGGAACAGAAACAAAAATCCTTTCTTCACCCTTGCAGGCAACCAGTTTATGCCCTGAAGCATGATATTTGATAACTCTTTTATTACCTGAACTTCTAACACAGTTGCTAGTCCTCACAAAATCAACCAGGCCTTTGAAAACACTTATCTTTAGAATTAAACTTGTTAACTGCTAGTGACAGAAAGTTTAACAGACTGTCTTTGTCCTTCGCAGTGAACTGAGGTCTGGCATTTAGAGGCAATTGTGGCTCTTTCCCCAGAAATTAAGCACAGAACTTAAAAAATATATGTATAGATACAGTTCTAGGTAATTATTTTTATTGTTGTATTTTAAAATTTTAGATAAAATTTTAATAAGTCTCTGAAAGTTAATGCAGGTATCTTTGTCTGGGTTGCTATAATGAAAGACCATAAACTGGATGGTTTAAAATGAACAGAAACTTGTCTTTCATAGTTATGGAGCCTGGAAAATCCAAGAGCATGGCACCAAGAGATTTGTGTCTGGTGAAGACTTATTTCCTGGGTTATAGATGGCTCTAGTCTCTGCAATAAGAACACTTATCCTATTTATAAGGGCTCTGCCCTCATGGCAAAATCATCTCTCAAATGTCCTTTTCAAACACAATCTCATTGGGATTAGATCTCAATCTGTGCATTTGGGCAAGACATAAATATTAAGTCTATAGCAAAAGGCAAAGGTATTTTTTGGATAATTTAACAGTCAGATTCATTTCTCTTTATTCTTTCATGCCTCTTCTATTTATCACAGACTCACAAATGCTCATCCACCAAAGATCTTCATATTTCCAAGTCACTAAACTGTATTTACACATAAGTGCTCTGCACTCTACCAAAACTGCCTGCCCAAGACTGCCATATTGCTAAATCAATTATTTCTATTATATTTTCATCCTATCGGATCTCTCAGCAGCAATCAGCATAGCTATTAGCACAATACCTTTCTCTGGTTTCCTCTGTATTGCACCATCTTCCTACTACCCTTATGATTTCTAATTCCCAATTTCTTTTGCTCATCCTGTACCTAACTTAAAAAAATGTATGGTTCCCCAAGGTATTACCAGGTTCATGTATACTTTGCTGACAAAATCCCATCTTTTATATTGATGACCCTTATGTTCTCCAGTCCAAATCTTTCACCTGGTTCCAAAACTAACTCTGATGGTCTGTTTCACATCGTCACAGCCATATGTTTTAGCTGTTTTAAATTTAACAAATCTTCTATGGTCTGAATATTTATGTCTGTCTCCTCCAAATTCGTAAATTAAAACTGAATCCCTAATGTGGTGATGTTAAGAAATGAGCTCTTGAGATGATTACACCATGAGGGTTAATCCCTCATGGATGAGATTGGTGACTTTATAAAAGAAGTCTAAGGAGGATTCTTCATCTCTTGTACCATGTGAAGACACAGATGACAAGCATTGTCTTTAAAACCAATATCAAGCCTACCAGACACCAAATTTGCTGATACATTGATCTCATACTTCTCAGACTTTAAAACTGTAAGCAATAAATTTCTGTCATTTATAAATTATCTAGTCTAAGCACTAAGACAGTATTCAAAACTCTTGATTACTCCTCCACACTTTCAACCCAACACCTATGCTGTCTCTCAATTTCCCCTATCATGAGAATTTACTACATGCCAGGCATGGTGGTAAAATATTGTCAAAGTCTTAGGATATAAGAATTCATAGTATGGGCATTATCCTGACCCTACAGAAATGTGTATTCTAAAGGGGATACAGAAAAAAACAAAACACAAACAAGTTAAATTGTTACACTTTTAAATAATTTTATGAATAAAAAATCAGGAAGTGGAGGGTATAGTAACTTCAATTGAGTATTATTTTTTAAATGGGGAAATCTTCTTTATTCTTAATTTTGTTTTTATTTTTCTGGATTTTTGCTATGAGTGCAATGACTGGCCTCTTTCTACCCCACCTCAGTTTTTCCTCAGGAGTGATGGTTGAGTTTTGTCAGAACATGCATAGCTCATTTCCTCCCTTTTTATCTTCTTTGAGAAGTGCACTTAGCTATTCTGAACTAGTGCTTATGCTGGAAGTGTTAGAAACCAGTGATTTAACCTGTTGCTCTCATCCCCCTTGAGATACTAGATGATTTAAACTGTTTCTCTCGTTGCCCTTGAGATACCAGGTTCTCTCAATAGCTCACATCATTCCCATCAATGTTTAATGGAAGCCTCTTGCTCTTCCAGATGGCAACTTCTGCTTCCAGTGTTCAGGAAGTCTTTCAGATTGGTGACCATGACCTCAAAGACCCCACCAAAAGAGCAGGAGCTGGCAAACATGGCCCATGGCTTAAATTTGGCTCACAGCCTATTTTCATTTTATAAAGGTTGTATAAAAAAGGAAAATATGCTACAGAGACCCTAGGTAGCTTGCAAAGCCTAAAACATTTACTGTACGAATAGTCCTTTACAAAAAAATGTTTGCTGATTCCAGATGTAGATCATTGTGCCAGGAATCTTGAGAAAGAAACTGGTTAAAAAAAATTGGAATAATAAAATACATAGGGACAAATTAGGCTTCTGGTAAATCAAGGCAGGTGACTTCAAACACTGGAGACAAGTATTTCAGTAAGTGTAGACTATGCTGATTTTTGACTTCAGCAGTTTTTAGAAACTATATTAATTAATGTGGCCAGCATTTGCAGAAATGCAGCTACCTTCTAACTCTTGAGATGTGATTAAATAAATCTTCGATTACATGAGATTTGTTATGTTGTTTTTGTGGGTTTTTTTGTGGGTTTTTTTGTTTGTTTTTTACATAGAGAAATGGTTATTTACATAAAGAAAGATACTTTGGCTAAGGAGTCAGGTTCAAAAATGCCTGTAGGTAAAAAAGTACATTAACCAAGTGCCACAAGGGCATAGCTTATCTTTAGTAAAAGTGTGGACCTGGGGAAAGCTATAGGCCACAGATGGGTAATGTCTGGAGGCTGAAGACCTTAGCACAAGTGTGACATCACGTGGCTTTGACAAACAGAAATTGAGGTCATGCTGGTCACACTACTCTCAGCAAAGGGGAAGGCTGTTTTCAGATAGGGCTCTTTAGGGCATAAGCTGCGGCAGTTTGGCCTATATGTACACTTGAGTTGCACACAGACAGTGCCATGGGGGCTTCGATAAGCAGGTATATCTGAGGCAAAGATTCAACTATGAGAAAAAAAGAGCTTTTCCAGATAAAACTCTATGACATTAACATCTTGAACAATTTTTGTCATTCTTACTATGTTTCTTAACCACCTTTCCAGGCAGAGACTTTAAACTGAACAGCATCTGAACCCATCAAGTGAAAATCTACATTGAAATGTTAGTTCCATAGCTGAGTGTTGTGGCAGACACCTATAGTCCCAGCTACTTGGGAGGCTGAAGCAAGAGAATAGCTTAAGTCCAAGAGTTTGAGGTCCCTGAGAGGTGTGATGCCATAGCACTCTACCAAGGGCGACACAGTGAGTCTCCAAAAATAAAAAATAAAAGTAAAAAAAGTTCCAGGCTTAGATAGATGAGGGAGATTTGTTGCTTTAAATTTTGTTGTGTTTTTCTTTTTTTGTGGCTTCTTGATCTGTCTTCAGATCTGTGAAGAGATTGACCTTGAATTCACGGTTTTTTTCCAACTTTCAAGATACATGCATTCTGAGTCTCTGTCTTAATGAGTCTCTGACTATTCCAAGCTCAACCTTTATACATTTCCTGTAACAGTCAAGTCCTAGCCATACAGGCCTTGTTTTAGTTGTCTGAGTTCTTGCTAGTTCCTTGTGGTAACTTAGGTCTGGGCTTACATGGAATTTTTCAGTGTCTTCTCTGAGCACTGTATTGAAATGCTCCCTCACTGTGTGTTTGCTTCACAGCACTTCTGCACTTCACAGTTATATGCTTAGCTTGCTTTTGCTTTCTTGATGTTAATCTCTTCCATCTGATTGCAAATTCCATGAGGGTAGCGCCATGTTCATCTTTATTCTTAATAATTATCACTCTATATATGACTTAGCACATAGAAAGACTCAATAAATTTTGTTGGATGAATGAATGAAGATGTGGAAAAGTGGAGACTTCTGATTATAAGTAATTTTCTTTAAGATTCAAAGCAAAATGCAGAAAACAGTCTAAGCGTTTAGTATATTTGGGTTCAAATTTTTTCTAAAGAGCGTTGAGTGGCCTTTTAGTTGTCTAAAAAATAATAATTACCAAAAGCATCTATTAGATTTGTGTTGCACTGCTGAGTGATATGCAAAAAATCGAACCCCAAAGTAGTCTCTGAACCCAAAAGAAGCAGTAAACGATGACAATGCCTTGACATTGAGGAATATATAAAGAAAGACTTTAATGCAGTTATTTCTGCTATGCTCTTCCTCAAGTATGTGTCCTAATGCTGCGATGATCCTTCTTTTGTCTTCCTCTCTAGTTCTTTTTATAATAACACATCCCTGTACTCTTGTCTGAGTACACGTTTCCCAAGGGCATAAAAATGCATTTAGATTCAACCTAGTTTTTACTTTCCAGAATGATTCCTAAAAAGGATAAAAAAGAAACTTTTAAAAATAGTAGAATTACATGTAGTATATCTGACTGTGCTTAGCCATCCTCAGAGTTGGAGAAAAATGCTCTTTACAGAGAATTCTAACATTTGTGAGAAACCACTTAAATCTGAGCACAGGTTAGTGCATATTTTCAAAGGGAATCTATTTCCAGTCAGAATAGAGACTTTTTTCTGACAATGTGCAATTACCTTCCACTTATCCAACTGCCATTTTCAACTGCTATCGTGCCACCCAATCCCAAAAGCATTTAAATCAATTTCAAACCTCTCACGGTTTTCCATGATTTAATTAAACAAAACAGCCTACTTGTATCAGAAAGTTACTTTTCTCTAAATTTTCAATGTATTAGTAATATTAGCATTTCACTGGATACCTTTTTAGGAAACTTCTTGGGTAGTAAATGAGCTGCCAGGTTTTTCTGTCATTTAGTGCCTCTGGATCGCACTATTAAATTTCCATGGAATCTCTGGCTGATGAATGTCTTTCAAGAAAAAAATAACTCACATTATTTTCATTATTTATTAAATTGAAATCAATTCATGCCTTTCCTTCTTTGATATGTTTTAGCGTAGTGACCCTCAATTCTTTGCTAACCACATGCCACCTCAGAGAATTGTGAAAAATATTCCTCACACCTTTTTAAAAATTTTGTTAGGGAATATTACAGGAGTACAAATGTTTTGTTTATATGGATTACTCACACATTTTTAAAGTTAAAATCTTAAAATAAAATCATTACATTATTTTTTAAAATGTCTCCAGTGGAATCTTTCATAGTGCTTTGATATTGCCATATTTTCTATGTAAAAATAAACTAATTATCAGTTACCTCATTTCTTCTAATCCTTTACCTGTATTTTCACCCTACTTTTTTTAGTATTTGTTCAAATACAAAAAGCATTTCATAGTCCCTATTTATTTAGCATCCTTTTTTACTTCTCTACAACAAAAAACAAAAAAATCAATTTTAAAAATTATATCTAGACAGCTTATATGAATTCCGGTGTACATGTAAAATTTTATTTCTGGTAAATACAGGATTTAAATATTAAAAATCTTCTAGATTAATTAATCATTATATTGAGTATTGACACATATCATTTAAAACATTTACATGTTTTATAGAACATTTATATAACTGATCAGAAATGCATTTCTTAATTTTTAAATTAAGAAATTAAGTCTTATTTTTCAAAAATATATCACGTATCACTATAGTAAAACACGAGAAAGCATCAATTCTTATGCTATTTTCATATTTCTACATGTAAACATTGATGAATTTTGGTTACATTTAAATAAATGGGCATGGAAATAGTTTTCAGTAACAATCTTACTTAATTCCGATCACTGTGCTCTATCATCAAAAAAGTTTTAAAATCAGTTCTCCACTTGGTCAGGTCTTACTTCTTTTCTTTTTCTTTTTTGTTTAAGAATACAAATTGAGGCTCGGCGCCTGTGGCTCAACAGGTTAAGGCGCCAGCCACGTACACCTGAGCTGGCGGGTTCGAATCCAGCCTGGACCCGCCAAACAACAATGACAGCTGCAACCAAAAAATGGCCGGGCATTGTGGCGGGTGCCTGTAGTCCCAGCTACTTGGGAGGCGTAGGCAAGAGACTTGCTTGAGCCAGGAATTGGAGGTTGCTGTGAGCTGTGATGCCACAGCACTCTATCCAGGGTGACAGCTTGAGGCTCTGTCTCAAAAAAAAAAAAGAATACAAATTGAATTTATAGAAGATACATAGCAAGAAATATCAGATGACTTAATTATTATACCTGTTTCTTTTTCACTTAGAGGAAACTTATTTTTCTTTCTTTCTTTTTTTTTTTTTAGTTAAAGTCATGGTTGTGTACATAAACGCAATCATGGGGGACATTGTGCTGGTTTTATATACAATTTGAAATATTTTCATCTAACTGGTTGACATAGCTTTCACGGCATTTTCTTCATTATTGTGTGCAGACATTTATATTCTACATTTAGTAAATTTCACCTGTACCCTTCTAAGATGCACCATAGGTGTGGACCCACCAATTACTCTACCTCCACCCTTCCTCCCCTCTCTCTTCCCCTCCCTTGCCCCTTTCTCCATGTTCTTGTGCTATAATTGGGTTATAGCTCTCATATGAAAGTTATAAATTAGTTTCACAGTAGGGCTGAGTATATTGGATACTTTTTCTTCCATTCTTGAATACTTTGCTAAGAAGAATATGTTCCAGCTCCATCCATGTAAGCATGAAAGAGGTAAAGTCTCCATCTTTCTTCAAAGCTGCATAACATTCCATGGTGTACATATACCACAATTTATTAATCCATTCGTGGGTAGATGGGCACTTGGGCTTCTTCCATGACTTAGCAATTATGAATTTGGCTGCAATAAACATTCTGATACAGATATCTTTGTTATAATGTGATTTTTGGTCTTCTGGATGTATACCTAGCAGAGGAATTATAGGATCAAATGGCTGCTCTATTTTTAAATTTCTAAGTATTCTCCAGATACCTTTCCAAAAGGACCGTATTAGTTGGCATTCCCACCAGCAATGTAGTAGTGTTCCCTTTTCTCCACATCCATACCAGCATCTCTGGTTTTGGGATTTTGTGATGACGGCTAGTCTTATTGAAGTTAGATATCTCTGAGTAGTTTTGATTTGCATTTCTCTGATGATTAAGGATGGTGAACTTTTTTTCATGTGTCTGTAGGCCGTGCACCTGTCTTCTTCAGAGAAGTTTCTCTTCAGGTCCCTTGCCCACCCTGAGATGGGATCACTTGTTCTTTTCTTGCTAATACGTTTGAGTTCTCTGTGGATTCTGGTTATTAAACCTTTGTCGGAGACACAACCTGAAAATATTTTCTCCCATTCTGAGGGCTGTCTGCTTGCTTTACTAACTGTGTTCTTGGCTGTGCAGAAGCTTTCTAGTTTGAACAGATCCCAGTGGTGTATTTTTTATGCTACTTCAATTGCCCGGGGGGTCCTCCTCATAATATATTCACCCAGGCCGATTCCTTCAAGAGTTTCCCCTGCACTTTCTTCTAGTATTTTTATAGTTTCATCTCTTAAGTTTAAATTTTTAATCCAGTGAGAGTCTATCTTAGTTAATGGTGAAAGGTGTAGGTCCAGTTTCAATCTTCTACAATTCGCCAGCCAGTTCACGCAATACCATTTGTTAAATAGGGTATCTTTTCCCCACTGAATGTTTTTAATTGGCTTGACAAAGATCAAATAATGGTAAGTTGCTGGGTTCATCTCTTGATTCTCTATTCTGTTCCATACATCTACCTCTCTGTTTTTGTGCCAGTAGCAGGAACCAGGCAAGTTTGACCACTGTCTCCACTGCTCTTTAACATCGTAATGGAAGTTTTAGCTAAGACAATCAAGGGTATTCATATAGGATCAGAAGAGATCAAACTTTCATTCTTCACAGATGATATGATTGTATATCTAGAAAATACCAGGAATTCTACTACAAAACTCTGAGAAGTGATCAAGGAATACAGCAGTGTATCAGGTTACAAAATCAACACTCATAAATCTGTAGCCTTTATATATACTAACAATAGTCAAGCTGAAAAAACAGTCAAGTACTCTATTCCATTTACAGCAGTGCCAAAGAAGATGAAATATTTGGGAGTTTACCTAACAAAGGCTGTGAAAGTTCTCTATAAAGAGAACTATGAAACTCTAAGGAAAGAAATAGCTGAAGATGTTAACAAATGGAAAAACATACCATGCTCATGGCTGGGAAGAATCAACATTGTCAAAATGTCTATACTACCCAAAGCAATATACAATTTTAA